>OX326956.1:36517581-36730081 GCA_946800325.1 Luzula sylvatica
ATTTTCATGGATCGTATCATTACTCTTCATAAATATGCTATGTACTATGCTATGTCATAATTTGAGTTTTTATTAGTTGAATTTGTTTTTATAATGTTTCCTAATTTTTTTCAATTTTTATTTTATTTTTTTTTCAACTTTTTTGATTTTTTTTATTAACAGTCCGATATTTTTTTTTTACTCGCCCGAGTCTTGTCCGAGTCAACCGAGTCCCGAGTCGACGGACCCGACCGAGTCCAAGTCCGAGTCCGATATTCAGAACCATGTTTAAAATTGTTGTTGTTGTTTTTGTGAATCGGGGATTTGCATTATGAATTCTACAAAATAAATAACATGAAACAATTATTAGTAATTAGTATACAAATTTTAATTTCATTCGTGTCTTTTCATTATTTTATATTGAATGAATATAAAAAAAATTCAATTTTTCATTTTTTTATAATTAAGGAGATGTTTTTTAACAAAATCCGATTCTCCGATCCGACTCGGACGACTCCGATCCGACTCGTCTGATTCTTACTCTATGACCATCGGACGATCCCGATTCCGATTCTGACTTTTATTATCAAAATCAAAATTTATCCTTGGCTACCTTTTCAAAACACTCTTCTCACTGGCGAAATCTTTACACGAAGAAATTGGCCGACACATATCTTCTCGTAGTTTTATCCGTTGTGCTTGGGCTACACAGAAACGATCCACCACCTCCTACTCACCTGCTCTTTTTCTCAGCAGGTCTGGCAAGCTTACCCCCAATCCCTACATCAATCGCGTCCACCGAAGGACCTGCTTCAGTGCTTCTATACTGGCAAGAGGGAAGGATGGGCTGCAAATCCAAGGATTTGTGCAAGAAATGGGACTTCCAATTTACGGCCACTACTAGGCAGATATGAAAAGAACAAAATCGCCGTCTCTTCATGCACAGACGATTAGCGCCAGTCAGAGTTGCAAGCATGTGTCAATGATCCGAGGATAGACGCATAATTAGACTGTCATGATAGAGTCTATATATAATTATATCATTATTTATATGCAATGGTTGGTAGTGGTAGGTAGGTGTATGCTATGAGAATAAATCATGTCTAGATAATATTTTCTTGTCATGTTAGCCTATAAATGGGACCCATAGGATTAGTGGAAGAATATCTTTTGTATAATTTCTTTTTGTGAGAATATAGATCCAATTGCATGAAATTGCAAGATTATTCTTTTTAGTTATTCTGTTCTCTTTTTCATTCGAATATTATCTCTCTATATTATTGCGAGTTACGATACCGCATAACTTACGGCATGGCAGCTTCCGAAATTGAAAACTGGCTTTCACGTTAACTCCTCCGGGCTTCTGTATCTCTCGTTGTAAATTTGAATCTCTCTTAGTAGAATTGTAAATAGATCTTGGGCTTTGTAAATTAAGACTAATTTTTCTTTTTAATAAAATTAAAATGGGTGGCTCAAATTTTTTTTTATTAAGTATTGTAATGGACACTTAATTCCAACTTCACAAATGTTGTAATTTACCCACCTCTTATTTTTCACTTATATTTGAGCCTGCACAAGAAGCCACATCATTTTTTACTTATCTATGAGACTCCACATGAAGCCACATCATCATGATTATTCATGATTACTGCCCATTAAATTTTGTGATGTGGATTCATCAGATACAATTTTTATTGATGTGTTTTGATCTGAACCATTGATTTTTCTTTAGATTTTTTGAAGATATTGTTTTGTGTAGTCATTTATGTGTCATTATTCTACATCATGTTTTAAACATCCTTAGAAAGACACATCATCATACATTAATGACGTGGACTATTATTATTGGTTAGGTTCACATTAGACTAAGTTTATTCAATGTTTGTCATTTCATATAAAATTACATGATCAAATGTGAATACCATGAAAGATGAAAAATTTATATATGAAATACTAATACTTTAATATTGTAATACTATAAAACATACAACATATATTAGTAAGATTTGTTGAAATATAATTTTAAAAATCCATCAGATAAATTAATTTTAATTTTCTCTTTATTTTGACATCCACATTAACATATTTCATACATACCGTTTTTCATAATTTGAATTTGTAAAAATATTATGTAAGAAAATACAATGCAAAAAAAATACATATTTACATAATTGAATTTTAAGTATTTTATTTACATAATAGAATTTTCAGTTTTACTACTTATTTTTACAAAAATTGTAACTATAAAAATTCCATATAATACTAAGTAGATTATATTTGTGTTTTTAGATTCCACATAATACTAAGTAGATCATATATATTTGTGTTTTTAGCCAAACTAATTTCATATTAATTTTTTTTAAAACTAATATAATTAAAAAAATAGTGTATCCATCTAAATAACTTCTTATACATATATAAGCACCTATCGTAATATTAAATAGTAATTTTTTTTAAAAATGTTAATTTAAAAAAAAATCATATGATATAAAATAATTTATATTTATGTTTATTCTAAATTAAATTTTGATATTGTTTATTACTTTCACTATTAAGTGCGATATTATTTATATTATCGTTGTATTTTGAATCAAGAAAAATTATTATTACTATATAACTATTGAGGTGTTACTACATATATCGTATGCTTCATTATTTTACTATTTGATATTGTATGAAATATTGTGAACAATGATATAATATTTGTTGTTATGTCTATTCGTAAAATTATATTATATCTCATATATTATTATATAATGACACTAATATAAGTGTTATTGTTTGATTAAAAAAAATGAGATTTTTTGTTCTCATAATGTAAAATAATTGTAAAACATATGAATAATCATAGATAAATGAGTTCGAATAATACTATTTTGAAATGATATTATCAATATTATCATACAATGTGTATTTTATATTACAATGAAAAATATAAATAAAATTTTCGCCGCGTAACGCGAGTATTCTCCTAGTGAACAGTTAATTCTCTTTTGATGAATACAAATACAAGAGTTGAGAATCGCCAACACCTCCAAAAATAAAGAAAAAATGCAGGTTTTTTTTATCTAGGCTATTGTGAAAATGGAATAATGAAGATGCCTATATAAGAAAGAAAAATTATACTTGTCTCCTCTAATATCCTCTCAATGAAGGAAATACAGTTTTGGATCATCGCTAAAATGGTACGTAGGACAAACGAACGTACGCGTTCGTGGGCATACGAAACAGATTAGTAAAACTGGTATAACTTTCAGTAGGAAACTCCGATTTGAATGGTTCAAATTGGGTTAGTTAGATAATGTGATTATCTAGAACTGTCATGTTGTAATATATTTCATTTGAGCGAAGTATTAGTATTGTTCTAATGAAATACCGAAAGGGTGCGACAGTTTGACATACAGTCAGTAAAACGGCCGTAACTTTCGGGTCCGAACTCCAATTGGGCTGAGACAAATTGGGTTGGAAAGATAATTAGATTATGTACAACTTTCGTAAATGTTCAAAGTCGGTTGGAACGATTTAATATTTTCGTTCTGACAGATTACTGAAAGGGTGTATGCAGTTTTCTGTTTGAAAAGGTGTATAGAAGATATACATACCTTTTGGCCCATCCTTATCCTATGGAGTATATATCGGATGTTTCTCTCTCTCTCATCAGTCCAACCAGTTGAATAATTAGATTAGTTCAACCAGAAAATTAATGGAGTTAATTTAGAATTAATCCAGAAATTAAGAGACTCTAATCACTTGATGAAAGAGTGCGAAGAGATTGAGAGAGAAGGAGAAAAGAGTTTTCTCCGTCTAGAGAATCGAAACGCAATCATGCAAGTTCGCCGGTGCATCGTATAGGCAGATGCATCCGCGACCGAGGTGCTACCACTCACGGTGGATACGGGTAGAGGAGCGACACATGTGGCTCTTCGTTGTGATCAAACCGGAGAAGTAATCCAGTAACGGGCTGTGGAATCATGCGGGCATGGAACGCACGAAGACAACCCGAGGCGTGTCGAAACGGTGGGAGACGTGCGGTATGGGACGTACGGGCTAGTCACCAACGTGACACCGAAGGAAATAGAAGGCGGCGATCAACCCTTCGTGTGCCATCAATTTGGCACTGGTATGAATCTGTCCTTCTATTCGCATCGTACCCTCGAAGTCGTGGCGTGATCTCGGGAATCGGGGAATCGAACCGGGCCTTCATTCCGCTGCGCGGACCCGGGGTCGAGGATATTCCCCAACAGTGGTATCAGAGCGATCGCCATCGATTCGAGGGTCGAATCATAGTCGTATATTAGATATACGCACGGGTTATCAAAGTTCGTACCCGTTTGCATGATGTTACATATAGAGAAAGTCAAATTCCGTTAAAATCACAAGTGGAATTCGCTAGAGATCGATCAAAAGTTGATTGAGAGTATCTAGGAATGATCGTGAAAAAGTTTCATGATTTATCGTTTTGGAAACGAGCGAAAACGGACGAAACGGCAAAATCTGCAGAAAGTTAGAATACGAAACAGTGAGTAAAACTAAGATAATTTTCAGTGGAAAACTCCAAATTGATTGGATCAAATTGGCATAGTTAGATAATGAGATTATCTATGACTTTTATACATAAAGTTTTTCCATTTGAACGAATTATCAGTGTCGTTTTTTATGGAATACTGAAAGGGTGCGACTGTTTGACATACAGAGACTAAAACGTCCGTATATGTCGCATCGAAACTCCGATTGAGTCCAATCCAATTGGGTTAATTAGATAATAAGATTATCTAGAACTTTCGTTCACGTTCAAAGTCGGTTGGAACAATTTAATATTTTTGTTTCAACAGAATACTGAAAAGGTGTCTGTAGTTTTCTGGTTGAAAAGGTGTATATTGGATATACTTACCTTTTCGTTTGTTCGTATTTTACTAAAACTGGTATAACTTTCAGTAGAAAATTCCGATTTGAATGGTTCAAATTGTTTTAGTTAGATAATTAGATTATCTAGAACTTTCATGTTGTAATATATTTTATTTGAGCGAAGTATTAGTGTCGTTCTAATGAAATAACGAAAGGGTGCAGAAAAACAGTTTTTCTGCCGCCCCGGGGCAGTTTTTGGCGCCCCGGACGCGTCCCGGGCGAGGTTTTCTCGCGCCCCACGGCCCCTGCGTTACAACGGATGGGGGCAGTCCGTTATAACGGACTCTTCTCTGGATGTTGTTTTTGTTTTCGCGATAACTTTGGCTACGAAGCTCGGAATTTTGAGTTCTTTATATCGATATGATCGGCATCAATCATACTAGCATATAATTAGATAATTATTTAGAATAATTAGACTCCCAAATAAAATCATATGCATATTGAAAATCTTGTGATAGTGATATAATATGATTATGTCACGAATTTAGAAACATGCAATGGCATGATCCCTCATAATATTTAAGTCATGGAAATGCCTTCCATATCCACAACCATCGAGATTGATATGACATAGTGCGTGGTTTCAGGCCATAGTCGGGCACGTACTATTGTATATATTGGTGCGGGTGGTAAGCGTTAATTGGGGACTCACGTGGTTTCAGGCCATAGTCGGGCACGTGAGTAGTTCAATTGAACGATACGATGGATATGGTTATGACTTAACCGTCCAAGCCAATCCGATTGGAGTTCGGGGCATAGATAGAATGCACACACGGAACATGGATTGTATTGGATACGATTCGTCACCGAAATTCTATAAAGGAACGAGAGTCGTATTGGATACGATTGGATTTAATCCTACCTAAAATATCGAGATCTCATTTGTCGGCCATAGTCACTTATGGGAGGATCGTAAAATATGGGTCTTGAGTGTTATGGACTTGGAGTCCCGTATCGGTATGAGGGTTATCGATTCGATAAAATAACACTATCATATATTCATCATATAAGCATATATATTAAGTACGCACGGTTAGGAGTTAATCTTCATCATCCGTTTAGAATTATGTTTTCAAGCAACACCAAATATATTGATGAGATCGATATGATAGATAGTTTTTGGGCCGGAATTACCGTTATTAACCTTGATAGTCAAAGAATAGTTCTTAGACTTAAAGGAACGTGTTGGACACGGAAATGGTAGATTCGGGGCTCGAGGCATTGGCTTTAGAGAAAGCCGGGTTCGATAAACTTTAAGAAGGAATCGAACGATATTACGTGTCTTGTGGTGGCATGTATAGACGCATATTCTCAAAATTGTTTTGAGAATTCGGGTGTATATGAAAGTAAAACACAGCGCTCATGAAATAGTTTCAAGAGCTAGAGCGCGTTGAATGATTCAATGCGGCTCAAAGAGTAGGTTAATTTTGAGACGCCTTATGGGTCTTGGATTAACACTCGTGTGTTGATGGTACGAGATTTGATCGTCGTGACCGAATATCATATGCATTCGATAGATAAGTCGATCCCGAAATTGCATATGATGCGATTTAAATTTGAATTGGAGATGCTCAGAGTATCCGAGGAATCCAATGCATATAGATGCGTGGATGTCCTTGTAATTCAAAAGGCGGGATCGAAAGAAATGTATGTCTAAGGGTATTTTGGGAAAATGTTTTCCAAACAGAAAATTCGGACAAGGAGTTGTCCAAACTAATGACTCAAAAATGGTGAAATCCGAGGAGGATTAAACCTAGTATTTGATTGCTTCTTTTGGCATTGCCGTCTTGGCCATATAAACGAGATTCGCGTATCTAGATTCCATATGATGGATTGCTAGAATCATTCGAATTAGATTCGATTGATTAATGCGATACTTATTTATTAGGCAAGACGACAATGGGCATCATTCTCCAATGGTTGGAGAAAGATCCAACGAATTATTGGAACTTACATTCACATGTAGATGATCCGATAAGTTCCGAGGCAAGAGGAGGCTATCAGTATTTTGTTATGTTTATGGACGGTTAAAGTAGATATGGAAATATCTATTTAATGCGTGCCGAAACGGAGACTTTTGAAAGGTTCAAAGAGTTTCAAAAACGAAATACGAAATCAACTAAGCAAGAAAATCAAAGCTTTTCGATAGGATCGAGAAAGCGAGTATTTGAGCTAAACCTTTCGATAGGATCGAAGAGGCGATATTTGAGTTATGAATATTGATGATCATTTATGACTGTGGAATCGTTTCACGATTGCCTTTATTCGGAACATTGAGATGTGTCCGAAAAGAGGAAATGAACGCATGTTGGACATGGTTCGATAAATGATAAGTCAATAGGATCTCCCAAAAATATTTTGGGGATACGCCCTTGAGACAGCGGCACTAATGAATGGTTGCATTAAGATATGAACCATAAACCTTCTAATCGGTACAAAAGACGCCATATGAGATATGGATCGGAATGGTTCCGAAGTTGTCACTTGTACATATTTGAGGATGTGAGTGTATTTCGAAATTTGTTTCTGTTAAACTCAATCCCAAATCTGGAAATTGTTCGTTTATCCTTAAGGTAACTAAAGGGTATTAGTTCTAACGTCCCGACGAAAATTAGATTTTCGTGGCTCGAAGAGATGCCTTCTTGGAGGAGGACTAGATGCGCACAAGTTTGGAACTTGGTGTCATTTATCTCTATGCGGGCTAGTGAGAGTAGAATAAATCTCGAAAGAGTTCGTGATTTGAAAATGAACATTGTACCGATGAAAGTTGACATGGCTTCATCAAGAGTTGATGAACGCAAGTCGAACACACAAAGGAATTTTTCGTAGATCAAGTAGGCTATATCATAAGCCGGTAAATACGGATTTATCGAGGCTAATGATGATAGATCGAAATCATATGATGATTCGATATCCTACAAGGATGCTATGAAAAGTTTATTCCACATGACATGGTGTCATGAAATCTGAGATTCGATCCATGTAAATTATCAAGTTCAGACCTTGATTTCATTACTTTCTGGGTTAGACCCGTGAAATGTGAGTGGGTTTTTCAAGATGAAGAACCGACATGGATAGGAATACACATATATGAAAAGCGAGGCTTTTTGCGAAGAGTTTCATGCAATTCATAGTCGGACTATGAAGAAACGTTTTCGCATGTTGCCATGCTTTCACATTCTCGAAATTCTGCTTGCCATGGTCGCATATTATAACTATGTGATGTGGCAAAATGGATGTCAAAACCGAATTTCTTGAAAGAAATTTTATGAAAGGATGTGTACTTGACACAACCTTACGATTTTGTCGATTCATAAGAATCGGGGATAAGATATGCTTGCTTTAACGATCCATATGATGGATTAGAGAAAGCTTCTCGGAATTGGAATATTCGTTTTGACAAAATTATAAACTGTTATAAAATTGTCGAAACGAATGGAAACTTTGTGTACACATGAAGGTTAGTGGGAGCTGCGTTATATTTCTTGTAACGACAAAGGATTTAGATGAGACCGCTTATGAATTTAGCGTGAAGATCTATAGGATAGATCTAAGAAGTTCCTCGTTCTATGTTATAGCACATATATCGACATATTGTTGAAAATGGTTTTCAACATGTAAACTCCTTGGAGGAGATAAATCGAAATGTCGAATGGCAGAAATTTTCAACGGCTCGATGTGAGACATCTTGCAGCGCGAAAAGTAATAATATGATGCCTTACATTTGATGTTAGGATCTATTATATCTGTCATGATATGTATGTGGCTATCTGTCATACAAATAAAGCGTCTAGTTCACCGTCAATAAAATTCATGGGAATCACATGAGTTTGAATGTAATTCGATTACATGAGACTAACTCTTGTGATTGTATAATGGTTATACAAATATATACATAATGGTTATGTATATTTAAAACCCATCGGGATTTGTATTGATAGAGGTGAAGTTTATCCATGAATACTTTGCGAAATAATTCAGGATTTATTATCTATAATGGTGTGGAGGACGTGTTGGTTATAAAGAGTTATAACAAACAACAGTTTCCAAAGATGAAGCACGTCCAAATATGTAGCACGACTTTCGATCACAAAGTGTGTACATGTTTTGCTTAAATGAAAACACGGTTATGTGGAAAGGTTCCACAAGACCAATAGTTTATGATTCTATTTACGGTGGCGAGTATATTGCGGTTATTAATTACAAAAGGAAGTGGTATGGATCAAGGATACATGACCAAACTCTAGTAGTCACGAGTTATCGGATTTATGGTTGTTTATTGCGTGAGACGCAATAGTACAAGCCAAAAATGCCGAGGTCACAACCACTTCTAGCCAATACTCAGAAAATTTCATTTGACCCATGAAATTTTATGAAAAGATGTGATCGTAGGTATTGGAAATGTTCCAATCCTGATGATGATTAACACTAGCGGGAACGTGCGGACCCGTTTACAAAACCGCTCTCTCTAGTCGCGCGTGATTGTCATGCGATGACTATGGGTATGGAGATACCTAGAGGAGGAAGAAGAGAGTAGAGTGTAGTTATCTAATACGATAGTCCTCGCAGGTTATGGGTATGGAGATACCCATAGGTAAACGTTGTATCACCCAAATACTTAGTCCATATGAATGCATTCCTTTTAAAAATTTTGTTTACTTAAATTAAATATGCATTCACCTTATATGAAAACAGTGTGCGGGTTGTGTAATATGATTGTTACATGAACCTTGATTTGAACTTGTGTGGACGTCGACATGGTTGAGGACCATGTTCAGCGAAACCGTCACACTTAAAGTGTCATTTCTAAACATCCCTAGTCGCGGATCAGCTTGCTTAAGAGAGAAGCATTTCTATTATTGGATAGACTGAACGCGTACACTAGTACGTTTGCCGAGGAGATGATTATGTTTTGCTAATCATGGGACAAGGTGCTTGTCGAATCGGGAACGTAGATATATGTTAGGTTACATATATTGGATATGACCAAAGCCGCGAGTCCATGACATGGTTTAGTCATTATAGATGGACTTGTGACGGATGGGGTTTTAGATTCTTCATACTTGAGGGGATCATTGATTGCGTTACGTGCGTAACACAATGCTTTGATATGATCTTACGCTCACCGTAACAGGGAGTTAAAAGGGTCATCATTGGGTATTGTCCGAAACACGGAATTCAATGTGAGTCTCCAAGATAGGAATTGTTTATTCCGAAAGGAAGAGATATCTCTTAGGCGCCGCTTGATGAGTCGATTAACGAAATCTCTGGCCAGAGTCAATGATATTAATGGTTAATATCGATTGAAATTTGTTAAATCAACTCGGAATCGGGGAATAAGTATAGTTAATCAAATTATAAGGATGACTATTACCATGCCTTTTGATTAACGGATATCGCAAACAAGAGAACTAGTAACCGCTATTCGAGATAGGCACAATGATCACAATCATTTTTCGTTTTAACATGGGTAGCCATGATGGAGTGACTAGATCCCGCTCATGGGTTTGTAGTGCCATGGAAACGGCCTACTGCCATCGTTAAACGAACCTACACGGTCACACAACGAGTCGTACTATGTCGGGCTTGATTGCAAGTTTTTGCACATTGGATGTGCATGGCTTTAGCGTATTTGATACGCGGGCCAGATTCTCTGATATAGTGTATATATGATATACATGAGTACCTTTTAGGTAAATCTGAAACTGAGTGGGAGACTGAAGGAAATACAGTTTTGGATCATCGCTAAAATGGTACGTAGGACAAACGAACGTACGCGTTCGTGGGCATACGAAACAGATTAGTAAAACTGGTATAACTTTCAGTAGGAAACTCCGATTTGAATGGTTCAAATTGGGTTAGTTAGATAATGTGATTATCTAGAACTTTCATGTTGTAATATATTTCATTTGAGCGAAGTATTAGTATTGTTCTAATGAAATACCTAAAGGGTGCGACAGTTTGACATACAGTCAGTAAAACGGCCGTAACTTTCGGGTCCGAACTCCAATTGGGCTGAGCCAAATTGGGTTGGAAAGATAATTAGATTATATACAACTTTCGTAAATGTTCAAAGTCGGTTGGAACGATTTAATATTTTCGTTCTGACAGATTACTGAAAGGGTGTATGCAGTTTTCTGTTTGAAAAGGTGTATAGAAGATATACATACCTTTTGGCCCATCCTTATCCTATGGAGTATATATCGGATGTTTCTCTCTCTCTCATCAGTCCAACCAGTTGAATAATTAGATTAGTTCAACCAGAAAATTAATGGAGTTAATTTAGAATTAATCCAGAAATTAAGAGACTCTAATCACTTGATGAAAGAGTGCGAAGAGATTGAGAGAGAAGGAGAAAAGAGTTTTCTCCGTCTAGAGAATCGAAACGCAATCATGCAAGTTCGCCGGTGCATCGTATAGGTAGATGCATCCGCGACCGAGGTGCTACGACTCACGGTGGATACGGGTAGAGGAGCGACACATGTGGCTCTTCGTTGTGATCAAACCGGAGAAGTAATCCAGTAACGGGCTGTGGAATCATGCGGGCATGGAACGCACGAAGACAACCCGAGGCGTGTCGAAACGGTGGGAGACGTGCGGTATGGGACGTACGGGCTAGTCACCAACGTGACACCGAAGGAAATAGAAGGCGGCGATCAACCCTTCGTGTGCCATCAATTTGGCACTGGTATGAATCTGTCCTTCTATTCGCATCGTACCCTCGAAGTCGTGGCGTGATCTCGGGAATCGGGGAATCGAACCGGGCCTTCATTCCGCTGCGCGGGCCCGGGGTCGAGGATATTCCCCATCACTCAATACATTGATGTGTTGGCAATATATAATAAATGTATTAAATTTTAAATTAGGTGACAAACTGTATTTATTAGGTGGTAAAACACATTAATTAGGTGGTAAACCAAATTATTAAAAAATAAATTTTTTTTATTTAATATTTTTATTATATTTAATTTAACACATGATAAGTTATATTTATTTGAACAAATTTTTATTATTTTATTTTCAATATTTTTATTTTCTAATTTTGCGAAATTTTTTTTTTATTTATTTTTTACGATGATTTTAGTCATGTGTATCCGTTTAACACATGTTAAATGGTACATTAATTTAGTCAAATAACTTTTTACAAATTTATAGATTTAAATTTCATTAATTATAGATGATGGTAAACAAAGTTCTTAAAAATATTAAATAAATAATGATGTGTGAAACGGTGAATTTTTTTTACCTTCTTTTCTTATATAGGATGGAGAAAATTAAATAGTCATGGTTTACCCCCACCATTAATACAAATGCCAACACATCAATCAATCTAGGAGATTTTAAGGGGGACATGCATCATCACTCTATAACAAATCTTCAGCGTATTAATTTGGAATAACTTGGAGTGCAAACACCCTATTATTCCAGTTTATTGTATAAGTAAAATTACATTGAAGTTTAACCGATTGAAGAAATATGCACACAAAAACTAAAACGATAAAAAATATCATGCACACAAAGAATACAAAATCAAACCACACAAATGCAACAGCAAGCCAACCTGAATAAGATCATGGTTAGGCTTACTCCTCGCCCTCTTCCAAATTCTCCTTGGACATCTCCTCAAGTGACTTACCTTTGGCCTCGGGCACTAACAAGCTAAAAAGAAAACCAAGGACGTTGGTGCCACAAAGTATAAAAAGCGAATTACGTAATCCAATACCATTCGGGTACCCACGATCTTTGGTGGCCGTAGTCTTCCCTTGAGAGGCATACAAGAAACCAAATGCACCAACTATGGCGCCGGCCTTTCCGCAGGCAGCTGAGACACCATGGCAGGTCGACCTGAGCCTGGCGGGAAAGATTTCTGCCGGCACCACAAAAGTAGTGGAATTGGGCCCAAAATTGGCAAAGAAAAAGGTAAAACCATACATGACCACAAAACCAGTGTGGTGGCCGGGTAAGGTCCAATGGTGGTACGGAATGGCCAAACCGAGCATGAAGACGGTCATCATGAAGAAGCCCATGAGTTGGATCCAATATCGGCCGATAGTGTCAATAAATGCTACGGTGAACCAGTACCCAGGCACGGTACCACAAAGCGCAATGAGAGTCTGAGCACGTGAGATACGATAAACCTCTTCAATTGCATTCATTGTCGCAGCCTTTGGAATCCACCCGACCTTGCTGAAGATATCTTTCTGAAAAAGATTTTGACTGTAAAATGCGACGTCCAAGAAAAACCAGGTGGTGGTTGTGGCCAGCAAGTGAATACCATGGCGCTTTGCAAACTGGGGGGAGAAGAGACCCCATTGATCTCCACTGGTGACCTCAGTACCATCTGCCTTTTCCGGATCAACTTCAATATCCTCTTGTAGCACTTTAGACATGTCACTTGCAGCCTTCTTGGCGTTATTGGCGACGAGTGCTGTGTAACGTGCAGTTTCGGGCATCTTCATTCTCCAGTAGTAAGTCAATGCAGCTGGCAAGGAACCAAACATGAGTATGATGCGCCAAACATAGTCGGCTTGGGGAACAGTTGAGCCCGCACGATCCACACTGTAAGGTGGGGCTTTGTAATTGTTCTTAAACCCTGATGACACGATCAACGAAACAATTGCCGCAAACAGGATCCCAAAACCCTACATAATATTTTTGGATAAAATTAGTTAAGTTGTCAGTGTTATTGTCAGTGTGTTTATATTTGTCCATGTGTTACTAATATGTCTTGATTAATACGTATTCACAATATAATTAGTACGGTATTTCGTTCCAATAAAAATACAAAAATAAATAGCCCTTGTAATCAATGATGTCATCAGAAAGAAGAAAAATAATAATATGCTATAGAGGGTATAAATGGGGTCATCAGATTTCGAAACATCCTCATATTAGTAGTTAATTCACTCAATTAACATCTAGACTATTACAAGTTATCTGATTAACATGATAATTAACATTTATCTGGATTAATAAATGATAATTAATATTTAAAAATTATTAATTCAATATTTTTTGTTAATTAGGCTTTAATTATGTGGTTTAATTTAAAAATCTGGTGGCAAAGTGTACAATTACACTATTATATATCTTACACTATGAGATGATCGAAAAAAATTTCCTAATTACCTGCATGGCAAAGACAGCAGCTATGAAGGATCCACGGGTTTTCTTGTTGGCATACTCTGACATAATGGTAGCAGAAAGAGGGTAATCTCCCCCAACACCAAATCCTAGCCAGAATCTGAAGAAGCAGAGGGTGGTGATAACACCTTTTGCTTGGTGGCCGAATGAGAGACCCGAGGCAATCGAGCAAACAACCATCATGAGTAGCGTGAATCCGTACACACTCTTCCTGCCAAGCTTGTCACCAAGCCATCCAAAGAATAACTGGCCGGAGAGGGTCCCGCATAAGGCCACACCATTTACTGCAGCCGATACATTGGGAGGAAGGGTACCGGGGGTGCTGAAGGTTGGGTCGAAGTAGTAGATCCGGCCCAACAGCTTGGATATGAGGCCTATCACAAACAAGTCATAAGCGTCGGTGAAGAAACCCATGCCTGCAACTACAATTGCAAGAAAATGGTATCCTTGTGTCTTGGCCGCATCGAGCTTCGACAGTACGTTCAGCTGTGCACGAACCATTTTTGGTTTGCTAGCCTGCTCTCCTTCTGCTCTCTTTTCTCTTGATACTTTCTTTCTACAATTATATTACATGATTTATGAGTTTAATTTTCACTATATATAAACTGTATAAATTTACTGGAAGAAAACAAGCAAAACTTGCATATATTTGCAAACGAGGAGCTGTTGTTTTTATTCTCAAATGGAATTTCATGATCACTGATTAGAGAAACATGGTTTACTGGTAAATAATATTTCAACTTTCAGGCATTTGATAAAACCGAAACCCACCATCTAAATCGAAAAAAAATGCTAAAAAATAAAATCAAAATAAAATCAAATCGGAAGGAAAACAAAGTACAATGAAATCATATTTCAAAGCCGTTTAATAGCAATCATATTTCACTCACAATGAAATCACCTTTTGCTTTACAAGCTAGTGGCACAAGGTCCCTATTATTTGGAGAAAATTACGTACCTTGAAAGTTCAATGAGAGGAGATTCAAGAGGAGAGATTAGTGCGCTTGCTTATTCTGCAATTATTATGAACATGGAAGTATTTATAGATTGGAATAACTCCTATCTATAAGCCGTATAACTACAAAAATGAAGTTATTTTATTCAAAGTCAACTGGCCTCTATTCCACGTTTGCCAGTATTTTTGTCATCATCATTATTATTATTATTTGTGTAATAATTAAGTAATATGCCTCTACTATCTTCCAGACATGGATTGGTAAGAACATTTTCTTCATTTATTACATGTTAGTTGCTTTCTAGCTCCATGTTTGGTGCCCAAATTATATATACTAGGAAAATAGCCCGCGCTTCGCTGCGGGATATATTATTTGATAAGAAATAATATAATAAGCAAAAGTAATAATTTTATATATTATTTGATATATTATTTCGCTGCGGGATATATTATTTGATATATTATTTGATAAGAAAATAGAAATATTTCTTGCGCTTCGCTGCGATTTTTCAAAATTTTTTATGATCATAAAATAATAATTTTATCTAAAATGTTACAAGTGCAAAACAAAAGTAATCTTCATAAATGTTAATTTAAAAAAAAAGGCTGATATTAAATAGTCTCACAAGTATTATGCAATAAATACAAATTTTTTTCTTCCTAAAAAAATAAGCATAAATGTTAATTTAAAAACAAAAGTAATCTTCATAAATGTTATAATAAGCATAAAAAAAAAATAATACCAGCTCAGGCTAACAAAAAGTATTTGTGCGAATAGTATTTTATTAACAGTAAAATTATAGTATACAAATTATATTTATTAATTCAAATATTTTATTTAGAACACAAGACATATGTCAATTATATTTATTAATACGATAAAAAATTCAAATATTTTATTTAGAACACAAGACATATGTCAATTATATTTATTAATACGATAAAAAATTCAAATATTTTATTTAGAACACAAGACATATGTCGAATAAAATAAAATAAAAAAAACGATGAACAGTAACCCGGATGAACAGTACCGAACAGTATGAGTGAACAGTACTGATGATGTGGCCTCACCGTATCCTTTGTATCCAAAATTTAATGGGAGGGGAATTTTGCAGGATTTCGGTCCCCAAGTATTTGAAATAAATATGGGGCCTGGATTTTTTTCTCTGAATATCTGATAAAACAAAAAAATGTTTAATTTTATATTGAACGGACAAGATTGTTTGTTCATTGTTAATTATTATGTTAATAATTATCGGGTGATAATATAAATTAAACCCATGATTTATAATTTATTATCAGCCATTTATTATATAAATCCAGTGACAAACGAGACAAAGCAAGTTAATAAATGAGAATGTAAGTTACATACTCAATTTTAAAAAAATTAGAAAAAATAAAATTAATTCACGATGTAATTGAATATGAGTAAAAAAATACTCTTAAAAAAAATATAGTCAGTCAATTAAGTAAAATTTATAAACCAAAAAAAATTAGTAAAATTACTGTCTAATTGTCACTTTTGAAAAATCCAACATAACAACTTGAGTTTGTATGTCACGTTTCGATGACTTCGCGGGTATGATTTATTATTTTGCTAGTCTTGATACAAAAATATATGTAGAAAATTATATACTTCATGCGTAATTAACAAGTTTTGAAAAGAAAAGAAAAAAAGATTATAACAAGAAGAAAATCCATGTAATGAAATATGTATGGTCTGAGACTCTGAATAACGAAACTAATAACCATTAAAAAACAAGTAGAAATATTTGAGAAGATAAGAGTAAATACATTGAATTTGTATGGTTTAGCAGTATAGAAATAAGAGGCTGCCAGATTGGAAATAACTACGAGCCTCCTAATATCAAGTCAATGCCGTATCTACCCTGAAAACTGCGCAGCAAGATCACCTGTAGATTTTTTAAAATCGTATAACAAAGTCAAATTTAGTTGGTTAACAATAATTAAAGGATAATTCAAAACGGGTGATACACGAATTTGAAGTTCACATTGAAATTTTGGTAGAATATTCTAAGATGCCTTTTTAACTTTGTATTGTGTGGAAAATGCAAGTCAAATGGAATCGTTACGAATTCCAAGAAATGATTTTGGCCCTGCTTGAATCAACAAAAAAATTGTAAGATACAAAAATTTAATTTCTTATTTTCAAAAGAAATGTATGATCATCTATATCTATATAAATTTCATTTTTTGCGCAATTACTTCTAAGTCAGAGAAATTAAACAATTGGTAAAGTAATTTCTAATAAATGCAGATTAATGTATTATCTGATTTTGTCAGCATACTAAATGGGCTAGCAAGCTGTAATTAATTTATATTAACATGGCACGTCAAAGAAAATATTTGAAGGAATATTCGAAGGATTATACCATTTGGAGTGGTAGAAAGTCAAGCCAGGCATAGAAACTTCAAATATTCTAATGCAAATAACATTTTATACATTGTTGAAAAAATATAATAATATGAATGATACAGATTTAAATAGGGTATCTGCAACCCACGAATTATTGATAGCAAATACGCCTAACAAACCGAGTCTGAGAACTATTGAATACTGAACAATTTTGCAAGATAAGCATGATATACCAACCAAATTATTTTTTTCTCGCGCAATTGCGCTGGAATCTTCGAATTTATCGTGATGAGCCAATTATTGAAAATACCAAAACAATACGTTACCAACAAAATAATTGATTTGTTTGATGTTGTTCTATTTTTCGAGACCGTAACGAAAAATTCAAAGTGAAGGAATTGAATAGTTTTAGGCATTTTTTTTGGTTCCAGGATAATAAGATTGCACAATATAATGAAAATGCAAAATGTGTTGATCATAACCGCAAATAATGTATGAGCAGGTTGTGCGTCCAAAAGGGAAAACACGTAGTATTTTTTCTGCATTGCTTGTTCACATGATGAATATAATGTAGAGATATATTGTTAGACAATTCCTTTGTAAGTTCTTTTCTGAAGTTGCATTTTTTTTTGCTCGGCTGAGAAATCCAGGAGGACTTAGTTCACTTTTATGAAGAAAGCATTTGTTTTCTTCGGCAGGCTTTGCCCGTTTTGATTATTTCTTTTTTCTCATTTGATTTGTTTTTCTGTTACCGGTTTATTTTTCAAGACAACACCAACGCAATATTATCCAACATTTTTGAAAACTTAGGAGCTGTTTATTTTGCGGGAACTGTGGCAGTCAGTAAGTATAGTTACTGCATTAGTCCATTTTTTATTGTTTGGTTTGATGTATTTTATCAAACTACTGCAACTCATACTTCACGATTATCATCATTTTCTGTAAGTCAACATCTCCTCATAATTACGAAAAGTGAAGATACTGCAGAAGAAGAACTTGGCGGGAGAAATTTAAACCAGCTCTTCGCCTCTCTGCCCGCTCCAGTGTATCACCGCCCCTCTCCTCCTTCTGCCCGCCTCTCTCCTCCAAACTCGCCTCTCTCCTCCAACTCTGTAAGTATCGATATTTTTGTTTTCTTGTTATTAGGGTTTCAATTCCCAACTATAAAATTGATTCCCGATTCGTCGATTTTTTTTTCTTCCGCGAATTGAAACCCTAATAACAAGAAAACAAAAATATCTTCGGTTAAATGATGACGTGGCCTGTTAAATGATGACATGACTGTTTCATGTGGTGATGACAGGTCATCATTTAACAGGCCACGTCATCATTTAACAAAAATTGGACAACAAAATAGACGGAGGGGGCATTATGCATAATTTTTGAAACATTAGGGGGCAAAAAGGTGCAGATTTTTGTTTGGGGGTAAAGTGCACTTTTTGGCAAACATTGGGGGGCAAAAGTGTACTTTTCTCATTTTTTTAATTCTCAAACAATGAATCAATCAAGAACTCCTTTTAGGGCATGTTTGGGAGCATGGAATTTGGTATGGAATGGAATTATATATTTCCATTCCAACCTAATTCCTTGTTTGGTTACAAAAATATTGGAATTATATTTTTCTAGAAATCTTCTAATTCCACAAAACTAGCAAATATTAATTTTTCAAATTTGAGGAGTGCCAAAGTGGAGGAAAACTTATAATCAAGAAATATTAATATTATAATGATTAAATTTGTATAATTAATATAATATTATATATTATTATAATAATATATAATAATTATCATACATATTAATTATATTAGATATATATAATTAATATAATATTATATATATTTTTAAAGAAATTTATTATATTATTATATCCATAAAAATAATATAATAATAACGTAACAGTAATATTATTATTATAATATATTATATGCCATAATATTATATTATTATTATTATTATATAATTTTTATATATTATTACAATAATATATAATATTATATTAATTATATGGTTATAATAATTTTTTATGATAATATAATCACTATATAGTTGCTAATATTATTCTAATAAAATAATTAGAATATATAATTAGAATAGATAAATATAGTGTTATAATAATATAAAAGTACATTTAATATCTTTATATTTCTATTATAATTTATTATATGCATATAATATCGTATTATTATAATTATATATTGCAATAATGATATATTATTCAATGAAACTTTATTTCTACATTTTAAAAAAAAAAATTCCAAAATTTCGTAAACAACAAAATAAATAATTGTATTTTCTCTTGAAAACGAAAATCTTGGATATTAAAATAATATAATAATAATGTAATTATAATATTATATTATATGCTATTATTATTATTATTATTATTATTATTATTATTATTATTATTATTATTATTATTATTATTATTATTATTATTACTATTATAAATATTTTAAATTATTACAAATAATATATAATATAAAATTAATCATATGGATATAATATTATATATCTGATATATTAATATATTATAATTATATTATAATTATTGAATTTGTATAATATAATAATATATATATAATTAATATTGTATTATATATTATTACAATAATAATATTACATGGATAAAATAAAATATTATTATTTTTTATCAATTTGATGAAATAATTTTTCTACATTTTCAATAACAAAATTCCAAAATTTTGTAAACAACCAAAAAAAGAATTATTTTTTCCAGCATCTTATAATTTAGACATCCGAACAAACTGTGGAATTACTAATTCCCTGACTTTTTACTCCTCCACCTTATAATCCGATTCCACTCTACTAATTCCGCTTGCCAAACGGCCCCTTATATTTGATAAGTAATCTCTTTATTTGTCAAAACATAAAAAGGAATTAGGAAATTCTTTGATATGTGCATTATTTATTCTGACACTTAAATTACTGCCATGCATATATGACAAAATAAATATTTTTTGATGTTTTAGAGTTGGTGTATCATATTTTAAGGCTAATTAATTCCTGTAATATTTTCTGATTTCCAAGAGATTTAATCTATGTAATGGCTTGACCCCATTTATTATTTGTTTTGTTCGGATACTTAAGGCTAATTTCTCAGAGATTTAATTCCCTGGCTTGATCCCTTTTACTATTTGTTCGGATACTTAAGGCTAATTTTAATTATGCACATCAGTTGAATTGAAGCATTTCAAAACTAGGAGATGGTTTAATGTTCAGAATGAATCGACTCTATTTCAGTTTTCTATATCGATAGTTTATGTTTTGAGTCTTATCTAAATTTTAGTTATGCATAATTGGGGTTGTAAGTGGTGATTTAATAAAATAAAATTGGGCAGTAAGTGTTGTGCACAAAATCTATAATAATTTTGTGATGAATTAATTGGTTCAATTCCAGCATTATTGTTTGATTAAAAAGATAAATTTCTGATCAATTTTTGTTTGGATCGTAATGTGATGGTATAATTTATTTATGATTATGTTTTGAATGATATTAGTTTCTTGGTGAAATTGAAAACTTATGTCAAATAGTTAATGGTTACATTTATTTGAAAATTTTAATACATATAAATCTTGAAATTTCATAATTCAATTATATCAATCCAAACATAAAAAATTATAAATTCAGTAGTTTCACTTTTCGGGAATCCAAACATTAAAACTTGAAGCGCAATTTCGAAAATTCGACTTGCGGAAGGTTAACTTACTTCATGTAATTTCTAATACGGTCACCCGAATATACCCTTAATGAGGAAGCAATAATGTTTGAGGTGTTATAAATATTGCATATGTGAATGTCTATTATAATATGAATGTATTGCAGGAATTAATATATGACACATATATGTGTATGTGTGTTCTTGCATGTATTGATTATTCATGTCAAGACACATATGTGTATATATGTCTATATGCATGTAGTTAATCATGACACTTGTATGTACATGTGATATGTGTAGGTGTGTGGATAAATATTGTATGTTATATAAACCCCCTCATCATGATGTGTAGATACAAGTACAAAAGAATAATTCAATGAAATTGTTATTTACCATGATCTCTATTTTTTTTTTCTCTTGAGTGTTGGTTTTAATTTTTTCTTTCTAGTTATTATTAATTTTACAACATGAGGGACGATTTATTTTTCGCAACTAAATTTTTTTTTTTTAAAAAAATAGAGTAGGATCTTATGTCCTACTTCTATTATTTTATTAACATTAATTCCTATCTTACAATTACAATTTAAATCTTGAGGGTACTTGCCTTAATCTAAAAAAATACTATTCCTAAGTACCCTCTCTAATTAATTACAAGTTTTAGAATCTAATCCTAGATTTACAAAGTTAAAAAATTATTCCCTGGATTGTGAATTCTGGAATCTAATTTCCGAATGTTGATTCCAAATTTACTATTGTCATGGAATCCAAATCCTATTTGCCTCATGCTGGAAATCATTTACTGATTTCTCCTTTTTCCCGCCTCTCTTCTTCTCATTTCTCTTTCCCCTTCTTCCTTCACCGCTGTAATCTCCCGGTTCTCCAATGGCCCTCTGCTTGCTTTCAACACCGATAGAGTTCCTGGATATATAGATTTGTCAAGAATAATCACCATGCTCTTAAGCTCAATCATATGAGATGAATTCCTCCAATCGGTGAAAGATTTGCTGATACGAATATTTGTAGTTTAAGTTAAAACAGTTCCAATCTATGTTACGTGGATAATTCTGAAGATACGCATATCCGATACGAATACGGATGCGATACATATTGGATACGCCACGTGGCGTATCCGAATATTTTAATATTTATTTTTTTCGAATACGGCGGAATACGACATGATACGGTTGGGAATACGTCTAAGATACGGCTGGGATACTCCATTTATGATACTTCGGCCCATTATATATTTTGGACCATAATATTTTTAAATAAATTATATATGATACTTCTAAATTAGTTTCTAGGATATTTCTAGAACAAGTTTATGATATTTTTATGATACTTGTATTGTTTGGTCGATATTATTTATTGTCATGATATTTAATTTAAAAATATTATTAATTTATTATTAATTTATTAATTATATATAATATAAATATATTAAAATAATTATTATATAGTCATATCCGTATCGTATCGGATACGATATCCGTATTCGTGCAACATAGAGTTTAACCAATATTTTCTTACATAAAGGCCTGAATAATTAAAAAAACGACATGAATTGCATTGGTGAAATACATTAATGTCACCAATCCAAGTTCTTTCTGCAGAAAAATTCATATCACACAAGAATCAAAACCGAAACAAAGAAATCAACAGAAATAAATATCACCTTCAAAATATGAGCTCGATCAGTAGGACCCTCCTTGACCTCCTGTGCACGCTGATAAACTCGGAAAATTTCAAAAATAATTTTCACAATCTTGAAAATACGAAAAATATCCCTAATTCAGAAAATTTATAAACATCCAAAATATGTACTTATGCATAAAGATTAGACTTAAATATCAATTATATTCAAATCAGGAAGTAATTTAGATTTAGTGAGAAACAACTTAATAAAATTAACGACTTTCGATTAGTTTTGACTCTTTGACTACGTAAGATTGGTAATGGTCTACACCAAACTGACCTGAAATTGTCCAATTAGGAGTGAATAAACGTCAATTACACAATGAATCAACAAAAGAACACAACAAAATATAAGAAAGAGAGAAAGAAGAGTACGTACTTCAATTCCGAGTAAAACAGATCACGGTCGTCATTGGTACTGAGGTGAGAAGTGTTCTTCCCTGATATTGCAGTCAAAATATGTAAATTACGACACAAAATAAATATATTCGAATGCTCATAAACCAACTTAATTAAAATTCAATAGTCACAAAACGAAATTACCTTTTTCTTCGGTTTTTTTGCTTGATTTCTCCTTCTTATTTCTGAGTTTCTCATAGTTTTCTGCTCTGTCATGCTTCCTTTTCTTATGATTTCTTCTGCATTCCTCCTCATCTAATTAAATCTAGGAAAAAGTCTGTTTTTGGTCCCTAACAAATACCGAAATGTTCAACTTGCTCCCTGACTATTTTTTTTGGTCAACTTGCCCCCTAAACTCGTTATTTTTGTGCTAATTGCCCCCTCCGTCAAATAAATCCTGCCTCCCCAGTTAAATGACTGTTAACCCATGATATTTTATACATATTATTTAACCCAATCCGAAACTCATTTAACCCGATCCATCACTTATAACCCGACCCGTTAATTAACTATATCCCCTCTCTCTCTCAGTCCAGCGCCTCTCTTCGAAACAGTAATGGTCTTTCAATGGAGAAACCAAATCCTCCAGCGCCTCTCTCTCTCACTCCAGCCCCTCACTCCAGCGCCTCTCTCTCTCTCAACTCGCGCCTCTCCAACCAATCCTCACAAACCAGTAATGGTCATGGAAACATGGGGGCGATGCTTACTGGGGGAGCAGTGGCTGCCGCAGCGGTATATGGGGCCCATCAATTGCAAGGGGGGTCCCATGGAGGTGGTCATGGAGGTGGAATGATGGGTGGCCATGGAGGTGGATATGGGGCCCATGGAGGTGACCATAGTGGATACGGCGAGTACTCGTTACTTTTTACAGGAGATAGATTGATTAAATCTCCTTACTTTTTACAGGAGAGAGGTTAATTCAAGCACCTTGTAATTTTAGTTTCACTCTAGCATTTCGTCGAACACCTTGTGTGCATACTTTTTCATTTATTTTTTCTTTGTTTCTACCCCCGATTTATTTTCATTGTTGAATAGTTTTTAAAGGAGGCAGGATGGGCTGAAGCTGGTCGAGTCATAGTACGCAACCGAGGAGATTGGCCGTTCAGGTACCAAATTGAATTTCTTTACATTAATCTAAATCATGGTTATAATTGTAATTAGTTGTTATAAGTATATGTATTTGATTTTCTTTGTTTTTGTTTTGTGCAGGGGATTAAGAAGCTTGAGTAGACCAGCAATTGCAGATGAAACAAGACATTGCTCTTTCGAACCAAGAATTGGAGGGTTCTTACGAGGATGCTTTAATTTGTTGCCACCGAAAATATGCTCTTTGATTCAGGGTTAGGATTAGGATTAGTGTTAGGAATTGAATAGAAACATATATGATTTTATATGAAAGTATATTAGGTTCGGTTTGTTGATTGTAATATGGTGGAATTAGAGTTTAGGAATAATCTGAATTTTATTTTGAACGGGATTGGTATAATGTAATTTGAAAACTGACATTTGTGTAATTTGTTCAAAACTGAATTGTAAAAACTGAATTTTGAAAACTGACATATATGTAATTTTATACTTATTAAGTAAACGGCTCTTGAAACTAGTATGGTACCGGATTTGAAGATGTGAATTTAAACTTATTAGTAAATGACACAAGGTGGTACGGCACCGGATTTGAAGATTATGTGAATTTAAACTTATTACAAAATGACATTTCTGAAAATTGGTATGTGTATTTAAACGTATTATTACCTAAATATTATAATTATTTAAGAATAAATCATAATTCTTACACAATTACAACCATAATCATAACTATAATCAAGATTGCTTGTACCGAGTACTCGGCCATTTGTTCGAGTTGTCTGATTCGTTGTATCGCGTGTTGAATGCCGATTGACACTGCATTGTAAAATACCGAGAATTGTTTTGATTAATTTTTCTTTTTAAAAAAATAAATTGGGGTTTGAAATGTAAAATTGAACTTACTTGAAGCTGAGTTTCATCGTCTTTTTCTTCATCCAATGAGAAATAAACATTGTCGCCATGGAGTTGAAGAACTGAAATGAGAAAACGAACAAATCAAGATTTTGAATTGGCCAGCAATTTGGAAAAACAATGAAATAATCAAACAATTAACTATAATTGGTTTGTAATTTTACAGAAATTAACTTACAATTAGGGTTTATATCATTGATCGAATGAGATTGGGAGAGAAAAAGAGCAGTCGAGGCCTTGTCATACAACAAAGCTCTGGCTCATAACTGGAGTTGAAGTTGAATCTGAGCAAGCCCCAACCGAGGTGTGAGAGAATTAGAGAGAGAGTGCTTGAATTAACCTCTCTCCTGTAAAAAGTAAGGAGATTTAATCAACCTATCCATAAATCAATGTAATTGTGTGCTTGAATTAACTCATACACACTCCTAATCCTCGTTTCTGAACTCAATTTTTCTTTCAAAAAATACAAACACAAGACGAAATCGAGTACCTGTTCAAAAAATTAGAGAATTAGAGAGAGAGTGCAGCGAGAGATTGAGCGAGAGAGATGTGAGCGAGTGCAGCGAGAGAGGTTGAGCGGCGAGCGAGAGAGATTGAGCCAGCAGCCAGAGTTTTAGGGTCTGTTGAGCGGGGAGCGAGAGAAAGGGAGAGAGACAGAGAGCGTGTGAGAGAGATAAGGATTTTAACGGGTCGGGTTAATGACGGGTCGGGTTAATGATGGGTCGGGTAGACAAAAAGTATAAAATAAAGAGGTTTAACGGTTAAATAATTGGAGGGGCAAGACTATATTGACGGAGGGGGCAATTAGCACAAAATAACGAGTTTAGGGGGCAAGTTGAACAAAAAAAATAGTCAGGGAGCAAATTGAACAGTTCGGTATTTGTCAGGGACCAAAAACAGACTTTTTCCTTAAATCTATCGAAACCACCCAAAAAAATCCTTGTAAATATCTAAAAAAAACAACAAAAGATTGATTTGCTTCTTCAAAAAACAAACAAAATCCTTACCAGATAAAGGAGCAGATCGCTTCTTGGCACTTTTGGAGAAGGAAGAGAGAACTCGCCTCGCCTAGGGTTTCTAGTCCGGCCGCGTAATCGCGTTAATTCTCTCTTTTTGCGTCGCCTAGGATTTCTCGTTACCTAGGGTTTCTCAAACAGTGTGGAGCAATGACTCTCAGACTCGTTCTCATCTCGTGAGTGAGCGCGTGTAGGTTCTGACGGCCGGAGCAGCAGAGAACGAAGCCTTCTTTGACCGTTCTCACCGCTATGGTTTCGACTTGCATCAAACTTTCTTTTTTCTCTGTTTTGGTGGCTCGTGCAAATGATAGGAGAGAGAGAGAGGGAGAGGGAGGAAATGCTGACTAGGCTCGGCTCACGTGGACAATGCACTGTTAATACACATTGGTTCACGTAAATTGAGCTGCTCATTCAAAACTTGACCGTTCGATCATGATGAATGTTGATCAAACGATCCAGGAATGAAGATGTGACGTGAAAGCACGAGAAGAGGAAAATTTTCCAAAAATTATACATATTTTAATTACACCATTTTTTTTATAAATTAATAACTAAGTACTATGAATTGCCAAAAAAATGATAAATAAATTAATTATGTTTGGGTTTGTCAAAAAATTCAAAAGTTTTAACTTCTCTGAATGAAAATCTTATATATGGTTTGTACTTGAGCCCATAAATGTTGGGTTGCGTAGTTAGAAACGCAACGGAAATAACAGAAAATAATAGTCCGCATGACTTAACCACAATGATTCGTACAATTAAATTAAACATCCAAGGAATAGATTATGTGTTATACTTCCGAAACATAGTAGAAAGATGAATTTCTATAACGTAGATCAACTTCGCCTTTCTCCAACTTTCGACTATTTTGAAGAACCTGAATATTTCGACAAATATGAGTCCCGCAACCGGTATCTAATATCCAATTAGTCATAGTAGAAATATGAATTTCTATAACGGTTATACCTGAGACGTCGGCTTCCGAAGTTTTGCCTTTCTTCACCTCCTCGAGGTAAGACTTGCAATTGCGCTTCCAATATCCAGTCTTGTGACAATGGTAGTACGTCTCATCCTTGAATTTCTCTTTTCCCTTGGTCTTTTATTTCGACATTTTCTATCTCGAACCGCCCTTCTTCACCAGATGGTCTGTCATGACGGACTATACTCGTGTAACCCTTTACTCAGTATTAACATACGGTCTGGCGACTGTCATGACACACTGGTGTGTTCGTCATGACGGACTATACGCTGTTTGTCAGTAATTCCTGATTCCAAATCCGTTTTTCATCGTTTCGAAAACGATCGATCCTGAAATTCCTTCACGATCATTCCTAGATACTCTTAGTCATCTCATGACTGATCTCTAGTGAATTCACTTATGATTTTAATCGAAAATTCCATTTCATTCACCAATTTTCATGCAAACGGATGCAACTTTTGCAAACCCGTGCGTATAACGTTTATACGATTATGTTTCGACCCTCCAATCGCAACGATTGCTCTGATACCACCGTAGGGGAATAGTTTCGACCCCGGACCGCGCAGCGAACATGAAGGCCCGGTCCGGTTCCCAAAACCCGAGATCTCGCAATAACTTCGAGGGTACGATGCAAAGTAGGATAGTCAATTATCGGTGTGAAATTGATCACACACGAAGGGTTGATCGCGTATGCTTCTTTCTCCTTGTCACGTTGGTGACTAAACGCACGTCCCACACCCACGCGTCTCCCACCGTTTCGTTGACGATAAACGCGTCTCCGGTTTGATCACATCAAAGAGCCACAAATAGCGCGCTCCTCTACTCGTATCCGCCGTGAGTCGTAGCATCTCGGTCGCGGGTGCAACTGCCTATACGATGCACCGGTGAACTTGTTTGAACACGTTCGATTATCTAAACCAAGAAAACACCTTTTCTCTCTCTCTCTCTTTCTCTTCACACTCACTCAACTATTGATGGTGCGATTTCAAAATGATTTGCTCAGATTAGATTAACCAAGAGAGAGAGAGAGAGAATTATCCTATTTATATGTAATAGGATAATGACACCCAAAAGGCACATATTGGACACACCAACTCGTGCGTACAAAAAACTGTCAAAAGGCAGTTTTCAGCCATGGTCCGTTATGACGCACCATAAGGTCCGTCATGATGCATAAATGCCAATTAGTCCCTCGACATTTCACACATAATTTCGTCATGACGCACGATATGGCTAGCCTTGACAGACGACTGTGAAATCCATGATTTGGCTAAGTCCACAATTGTTGCAAATTGTACTTCCGTCATAACGCACCATATGGTCCGTCATGACGGACTGTGTATTAATGCCCAATTCTGCACAATCTTATTATGCATTCATCCGTCTTCTCGAACGCGTACGTTCGCGTGTCCTTGTACGTACTCTTTTATCGCTGATCCAAAACTGAATTTCCTTCAAATAAGACGAAACCAAGAGACGCAAAGACTAACAGAAGAAAAACTGGCGGAAAACAACCAAAAAATGAGGAATTAAGAGAAAACAACGAAATGACTAACACAAAAGAGGAAAAATTGTACCTCGAAACATCCGACCGTAGCTTTGGGCGGCTGCCATGGCGATTTGCCTCGTCGCCGTCCGTCGTAGCCGGCGTTTCGTCACGGTTTCGCTTCTAGGGTTTCGTCGCGGCCGCTAGGGTTTTCTCTTATTTCTTGCTCGTGGAAGTGAGGGGAGGAAAGAGAGAGGGTAATAGTTTGAGTTGGGGAAAAAAGCTTGGATAGACTTGGCTCATTGCATCAAGTGATGTTAGTATATTGTGGTCCATGTAAACCAAGATCATTCAAAGCTGGACCGTCGGATCTTCATTAAAATTGATCGAAAGGCTATGATCTGCTTGATGACGTGGTCTCTTGTGAGGGCTTGAATTTCTCTAAAATTATGCATAACATTAATATTGAGGGAGGCTAACCTTCTTAATTAAGTACCAAAGATAGAAATGCTAACAAGAATTCATAAAAAGAAACCAAAATATACTGCTGAAATTAGCAAAATATATTATTGTATTCACCTAAATATACTGTTGAAAATATATTATTTTATTCTAAATTTTAACTATGTTCACATATTAGATTCATCAGTATATTTTGCTAATTTGAAGAATATATTTTGCTAATTTCATCAGTATATTTTGCACGCTTGAATTTTTTTTTTGGATTCTCCTTAGCAAATATATATATACTAGTAAAATACATGCGACTTCGCTGCGGATTTTTTTAATTATTTGAACACTTCTAACAACTTGATGCTTGTCAACATCACAATGACTTGCAAAATCTAAAGAAAGAAAAATTTGCTTAGAAACATTTCACAATATGTACAAATTGAACATGATAATATTTACAATATATTTTTTTTATCGTAATGCCGTTTTTATATAAGGAAAATAAAACATAAAAAGTTAACTTGTATCATGATTAATCATGCACAAGAATAAATAGTACACTCTTGCAAAATTACTCTTCATAATGACCAAGTACACTAATAAAAAAAAATTTACACTTGCATGCATGCAATATTAATTAATTAGAAGAGTGGTGGGGCGTGAGAGGGAGGGACTGGGGCTCAAGCACAAAAAGAACGTGGACTTCAAAAATTAGGTTCAATTTAGTTAAGCGTGTATTTCACATCCTAATTAACCAACCCTCTTATTTTTGACCAATATTTATGCAATGTCCTCAAGCCACCTCATCACAACTCATGCCACATCATCACAATTATTTCAACCATTAGATTATGATATGTGGCAACATATGAACCATAGATTAACAATTGATTTTGTGTGATTATGTTTTATTTGTAGATATTCATGTGTCCCTTATTTTACACATAGTTTTAAGCAATTTTAGAAAGCCACATCACCTTACATTGATGACGTGTCAAAATATTATTTGTTAGGTTCATGTTGGACAAGTTGTATTTTATTTTGAATTTTTTCACAATATGTTACATGATCAATTGTGAATACAAATAGAATGTGAAAAGTTTAAATATCTAACATTAATAAATTAAAATATAATATCATAAAACATACATCAAATATTGTTAGTATTTTCATAATATAATTTAAAATAATTAAGAAATATATTGGCTTGAATTTTATCTTTATTTTGAGATCCATATTATCATATATTAATTTTTTTCTCTAACTTAAAATTATGAAAACAAATATGTAAAAAAAGATATAAAAGTAAATATAATTACATTAATGACTTGTAAGCCTAATTATTATTATTTTTAAAACTATAATTGAAAAAAAATTGCACATACTACTAAGTATGTTATTATCATATATTCAATATTTTTCTCTAACTTAAAATTATGAAAATAATTATGTAAAAAAAGATATACAAATAAATATAATTACATTAATGACTTGTAATCCTAATTATTATTATTTTCAAAAATATAATTGAAAAAAATTGCACATCCTAATTATTATTATTATTTTTTCAAAATAATTATGTTATATTTGTATTTTTACTTAAAACACTTTCATGTTAATGTTTAAAAAAAAAAGTAATGAAATATATTAATTTACTAAACACAAATAATTTCTTTAACTTATATAATATTTTGATTTTTCAATAATAAACATGAAACATAAAATATATCAGACACAAATAATTTTTTAAAATTTTTACAATGTTATTATTCTTAATTTTAGATATGAAAATTTGAAATATCATATGATTTTGATTTTTGTTTATGTCCCCACATGTTGTTTTATTATTTTATAGTGACATTTTTTTTGTATGTGTTGTATTAAAGTATTAAATAAATATTTTACAATATGTCATATTAAAAAATAATATAATAATTTTGTCATCATCAAACTTTCGTAATAAATATGATATTTATTTTCATAGTCTTATATTTACTTCCGAAAAATCATAACTATATATTATGTGTATGATAAAACAAATGAAACAAAACCGCCGCGAAGCGCAGGTAATCTCGTAGTTATTTTTTAAAAAGTGACGTGGCACTCTAGTATTTCAGAAATTGGTTTGTAAAATATTGTAGGGGGATTAATATATATATATATATATATATATATATATGGGGAGTTCTATCATACACCCATTTCTCTTTACTATACACCCTTTTATCATTGAACGGTTGAGATGATAAAATTGATGTCAATCCAAGAGTCACGATTCAATTTACTAATCTACAATTTCCTTACTATACACCCTGGAAAGGACAAAAATGTAATTTTTGGACACATTAGTTGGCACTCTTAATTGCTCTCTCTCTCTCTCTCTCTCTCTCTCTCTCACACACACACACATACACACACAGTACCTTCTCGTTATTCTTTCTCTCTTTCTCTCTGCAGCACTCTCCAATTATATGCATATAAATATTTTATCGATGCATCTGAATATTTGTCAATTATACGGAAGAAACAACTCACAGTTACAAATCAGTTTAGAAAGATTTTAATTATGAGTCATATATATATTCAACTTAGATCGATAAATAAATATTAATCAAACTTAGATTGATGATTATTAATCATCTCCATAATAAAGTTAAAAACTATATTCGGATCTAGGTACCAACTAGGCTCTGGTTTGAATGTTGAAATGATATTAGAATCTTGAGAACCACTAAAACTACAATCATTAATTTATTCACTAATTATCAAAAGAATCATGTATGTGTGTTCAAAATGAAATTAGAAATATGATGGAAGTTTGAAAATGATGAATCAGTGCATCTCAAAGACAAGAATTTCAATATATATTTTTTTTTTTTAGTTTTATTAGCATTTTCGGATTCATGTGAACTTAATGCTATTAACCTTTGTGTTGATTATTTGAGTTTATTGCTTAAATAGTATTAATACCAAACAATAACCATGACCGGAGAGAAGAAATGAGAGAGAAGAAGGGATAGAGATGTGGCTGGAGAGAAGAAATGACAGAGAGAAGAAGGGATAGAGAGATGCGGCTGGAAAAAAGAGAAAGAGAGGAGAGAAAATAAGAAAAAGGCAACAAATTAAATGATATTAAATTAAATGAGAAGAGTATTTGAAAAAAATTAATGTAATATATGCTAATAATTTTAGTACCCAAAATATCCTTTTATCAAAAGGATGTATGATAGAAGTCTCCTATATATATATATATATATATATATATATGCTAACTAGAATCTACAAAACGAATCCAAGGACCAAAAAATAATACAAGTAGAGGCGGAGGGACCCTTTTATAATATGATCAAAATTTACAGATGGAGGGACCTTTTTGTAAATAAGCCAACAATAGTCCTCTCCCACGACAGACCTTCCTCTCTCTTCCTCTCTCCTCTCTTTGAAAACAAAACCTTCAAACCTTCCTCTGAGGCGACTTAGGCGAGACGACCAGATCTGAGGTCCTCCGTCACGATCCTTCTTCTGGATAGGTCTCCGACGATTCACGATCCTTCTCCAAGTCTTCGCACAAACCTGAGCGTCCTTCTACCCAGTGCTAACTCACTCTCCAGAGTTGCCGAGTCATCACCACGATCTTATGACGACGGGACCTATGTGGCCGATCGTGTGGCTTCACATCTCAATGCTCTGAAGATTTATTCCTTCTTTTTGCTGTCTATTGGTTTGGATGAAGAAACAATGGCCAAGACTCTTCCTGCTTTGTCGGGCAAGGTTAGTTCTTCGAACCAATTTTGAACAAATTTGAGCTTTAATTGAGACTCAAGATTGAAATTGTAGGTTACCATGCAAGGTCGAAAGAAGAATTCAAGCTATGCATGGAATTGGGAAGCTTAAAGGAGTCGAATCTTGAATCTTATCGCCAATTCTCTCGAAATCAATCTCTCTCTTCTTTTCAGCCTTGGCGAAATAGATGAAAATTATCTCTCCTTCATTTCTTAATGACGCACTTCTTCAAATCAGTGATCTCTGAACAGAAAGTTTTGATATTTTAAACCGAGTTAGACGCAATAAACCCAGAAATCAACCATTCAACCAGCTTCAAGACCATAATTCCATTTTCCAGTGAAGAATTTCGGCCATCTTGCCAGATTATGAACACAAAGGAGAGTAATTGAGTGAAAAAAAGGGAAGAATGCTCAACCTTTGAGAAAGCATAACCCAGACCCGCTAAGGCTTCTGGCAGAAACTCTGAATTTGATGCTATAAGAGAGATGTGGTTTTGGAAAAGAGAGGCAAGGAGGCCAAAATGGGAACTTGAGTTAGAATGGAAGGAAATGGAGCCTAGAAGGAGGGAGAGGTGAGAAGGGCATGGCGGGGATGGCAGGGTAACGAGACCAGAGATGGAATTGACGAGAGGAGTGAGCGAATGGGAAGGAAGGGGAGCAGATGAGAGGAGATACGAGGAGAGGGTTATTTTCATAATTTTCCAAACTTATCGCATCTTTTCAAGTTTGAACCCTGTTTTTATTCTGTACGTGAACCCTATCTTATAACACCCTCTCTTCTTTTATCTCTGTCACCCTATTTCACTCATGCGATTCCTCTTCGACGTTGCCAGCGGACGTTTAGGGTTTCTTCTCGAGAAAACTCCATGATCCCTCCACCTCGAGCTTGTCTCTCACGCTCTTCCATGCTCCTTGTCGAGTTCAAAGCATGAGAAGTCGCGAACGACTCTGGTATTCTGCTGACGATTCCCCAGTCGAGATTTTTCTAAAAGTTCTGTTGAGCTAGGATCTCGCGCACTGACGCTCCTCATGAGGAAACCTCACACGAAAGGTACGATCCGTATTTCATTTTGGATTTTGAGCTTCTAATTGCTCGATTTTGTTCTATTAAGGTCATTTATCATTGAAGCTAATTGTTTCACAATTAATTCATATTTGAATTACCTTTTTTACTCAATCATGGTACCAATTTTGTAGGTTAGGTCCTAATTTTGAATTTAGGGTCTGAATTTCACAAATGAATTAGGTTTTGATACTAAATTGATTTTTCAAATTGAATAAGGGTAATTTTGATACTAGATTGATATTAAAAGGTTTTGATACTACTCGTAGCAAACCTAACCCTAATGCTCCCTGCGTCGTCACTCCTCTCTCGGTACTCTCAGAGTCTCGGCAGCGTCCTCGACTCTCGCTAGTTGCTACGAGAAAGTCGACTCATACATCTGTCATTGTCAGGCTTAGCGCGAAGCTATTCAAGCCGAGTTACAAACTTACAAGCCTCCTTCAAGGTCTCTTTATTTCTGTTTCTTTCTAGAGAGAGAAAATTAGGGTTTGGATTAATATTTTTATTTTATTTTGTAGCTGATTAAAAGGAAGAAACAAGGTAAAGGAAAAATAATAACGCAAGAGAGATGCTTCCATCTTCATCTCCATCTCTTACCTTTCCAAAATTACAAGAAAATTCATAGATCTAGTCTCATAATTTTTTTTATTGTTACTGTTAATAATTTGCAATTTTCCTCAATTTAATTCGATTTTTTTGCAATTCAGGTCAGAACAGTATATCCGAGCTCGAGCTGGGCTGTAGTGAGCTAGCGGCGTGCCCCTTCAATTCCTTCATCTCGGCGCCCCTTCTTCACAAAACAGTTACAAAATCGAGGTATTTTTATTGTTAAAAATTATTTTTGTTATTGGACTCTAAATATTATTTAAAATCAATTTTATAATTTGTTTACTTAATATTAGAGTTTCGGTGATGTTCCTTAATTTTTCAGATTATAATTCGACAATGAAGTCGTAGCTTTTTTTTTTGCTTTGAAGGAACGATATGTGCAACTTAGGGTTTTATTTTTCTTTTATGTTGGATCATGTTGTTAAGCTTGGAATTATGGACTGTTTTTTGCTTTCAAGGAACAATATGTCAAATTATGAACTGCTTTTTTATTGGACTGTTGTTATTTTATTTTCATTATTAAGATTTGAATTATGTTTATTTAAGATATTATGTGTACGTTTGTGATTTTTGAGTTTTTATGAATTTTAGAGATTGTTTTATTTTAGGAATTTTTGTGAATTCTGCCCAAAAAAAAATAAAATAAAATAAATTCGAGCTGGCTCGAAAAATGTTCGAGCTCGAACCCTGGTTAACATTAACAGAATATACGATTAAGCAAAATATACAATTAAATTTAACAGAATATACGATTGAATTTACTAAAATAAATGATCTGATGAATATGAATATTAATTTCATATAATTCAGCAAAATATATTATTGAACTTAGCAAAATATACGATTAAATATAACTGAATTTACTAAAATATAGTTAATTATCCGATGAACATGGTCATTAATTTCATATAATTCAGCAAAATATATTATTGAATATAGCAAAATATACAATTGAATTTAACAAAATATACGATTGAATTTAGCAAAATATAGTTAATTATCTGATGAATATGATCATTAATTTCAAATATTTCAGCAAAATATATTATTGAATATAGCAAAATATACAATTGAATTTAACAGAATATGCGATTGAATTTACTAAATTATAGTTAATTATCCCGTAAACACGATCATTAATTTCATATAATCAGCAAAATATATTATTGAATTTAGTAAAATATACGATTAAATTTAACCCAATATACGATTCAATTTACTAAAATATAGTTAATTATTTGATGAACACGATCATTAATTTCATATAATTCAGCAAAATATATTATTGAATTTAGCATGATATATGATTAAATTTAATAGAATATACGATTGAATTTACTAAAATATAGTTAATTATCTGATGAGTATGATCATTAATTTCATATAATTCAGCTAATATACATTATTGAGCTTAGCAAAATATACGATTAAGTTTAACAAAATATATGATTGAATTTACTAAAATATAGTTAATTATCCGATGAACACGATCATTAATTTCATATAATCAGCAAATTATATTATTGAATTAGACAAAATATAAGATTAAATTTAACAGAATATACGATTGAATTTACTAAATTATAGTTAATTATCCAATTAATATGATCATTAATTTTAAATAATTCAGCAAAATATATTATTGAATTTAGCAAAATGTATGATTAAATTTAACAGAATATACGATGGAATTTATTAAAATATAGTTAATTATCCGATGAACACGATCATTAATTTCAAATAATTCAGCAAAATATATTATTGAATTTAGCAAAACCAACGATTAAATTTAACAAAATATACGATTGAATTTACTAAAATATAGTTAATTATCCGATGAACACGATCATTAATTTCAAATAATTTAGCAAAATATATTATTGAATTTAGCAAAATATTTGATTAAATTTAACAGATTATACGATTGAATTTACTAAAATATAGTTAATTATGCGATGAACACGATCTTTAATTTCATATAATCAGCAAAATATATTATTGAATTTAGCAAACTATATGACTCAATTTAACAGAATATACGATTGAATTTACTAAAATATAGTTAATTATCTGATGAGTATGATCATTAATTTCATATAATTCAGCAAAATATATTATTGAATTTAGCAAAATATACGATTACATTTAACATAATATATGATTGAATTTACTAAAGTATAGTTAATTATCCGATGAACACGATCATTAATTTCATATAATCAGCAAAATGTCTTATTGAATTTAGTAAAATATGCGATTAAATTTAGCAGAATATACGATTGAATTTACAAAAATATAGTTAATTATCTCATGAGTATGATCGTTAATTCCAAATAATTCAGCAAAATATATTGTTGAATTTAGCAAAATATACGATTAAGTTTAACAGAATATATGATTGAATTTACTAAAATATAGTTCATTATCCGATGAACATGATCATTAATTTCATATAATCAGCAAAAAATATATTATTGAATTTAGCAAAATATATGATTAAGTTTAACAGAATATATGATTGAATTTAGTAAAATATAGTTAATTATCCGATGATATGATCATTAATTTCATATAATTCAGCAAAATATATTATTGAATTTAGCAAAATATATGATTAAATTTAACAGAATATACTATTGAATTTACTAAAATATAGTTAATTATCTGATGAGTATGATCATTAATTTCATATAATTCACCAAAATATATTATTGAATTTAGCAAAATATAGGATTAAATTTAACAGAATATATGATTGAATTTACTAAAGTACAGTTAATTATCCGATGAACACGATCATTAATTTCATATAATCAGCAAAATATATTATTGAATTTAGCAAAATATATGATTGAATTTAACAGAATATATTATTGAATTTACTATAATATAGTTAATTATCCGATGAATATGATCATTAATTTCATATAATTCAGCAAAATATTTTATTGTATTTAGCAAAATATACGATTAAATTTAACAGAATATACGATTGAATTTATTAAAATATAGTTAATTATCTGATGAATATGATCATTAATTTCATATAATTCAGCAAAATATATTAATGAATTTAGCAAAATATAAGTTTAAATTTAACAGAATATATGATTGAATTTACTAAAATATAATTAATTATCCGATGAACACGGTCATTAATTTCATATAATCAGCAAAATATATTATTGAATTTAGAAAAATAAATGATTAAATTTAACAGAATATAAGATTGAATTTAGTAAAATATAGTTAATTATCCGATGTATAAGATCATTAATTTCATATAATTCAGCAAAATATATGATTGAATTTAGCAAAATATACGATTAAATTTAACAAAATATACGATTGAATTTACTAAAATATAGTCAATTATCCGATGAACACGGTCATTAATTTCATATAATCAGCAAAATATATTATTGAATTTGGCCAAATATATGATTAAATTTAACATAATATATTATAGAATATACTAAAATATAGTTAATTATCTGATGAGTATCATCATTAATTTCATATAATTCAGCAAAATATATTATTTAATTTAGCAAAATATATGATTAAATTTAACTGAATATATTATTGAATTTAGTTAAATATAGTTAATTATCCGATGAACACGATCATTAATTTCATATAATTCAGCAAAATATATTATTGAATTTAGCAAAATATACGATTAAATTTAACAGAATATACGATTGAATTTACAAATATATAGTTAATTATCTCATGAGTATGATCGTTAATTTCATATAATTCAGCAAACTATATTGTTGAATTTAGCAAAATATACGATTAAGTTTAACAGAATATATGATTGACTTTACTAAAATATAGTTCATTCTCCGATGAACATGATCATTAATTTCATATAATCAGCAAAATATATTATTGAATTTAGCAAAATATATGATTAAGTTTAACAGAATATATGATTGAATTTAGTAAAATATAGTTAATTATCCAATGAATACGATCATTAATTTCATACAATTCAGCAAAATATATTATTGAATTTAGCTAAATATATGATTAAATTTAACATAATATATTATTGAATTTACTAAAATATAGTTAATTATCTGATGTGTATGATCATTAATTTCATATAATTCAGCAAAATATATTATTGAATTTAGCAAAATATACGATTAAATTTAACATAATATATGATTGAATTTACAAAAGTATAGTTAATTATCCGATGAACACGATAATTAATTTCATATAATCAGCAAAATATATTATTGCATTTATCAAAATATATGATTGAATATAACAGAATATACGATTGACTTTACTAAAATATATTATTGCATTTATCAAAATATATTATTGAATTTACTAAAATATTGTTAATTATCCGATGAATATGATAATTAATTTCATATAATTCAGCAAAATATATTATTGATTTTAGCAAAATATACGATTAAATTTAACAGAATATACGATTGACTTTACTAAAATATATTTAATTATCCGATGAACACGATCATTAATTTCATATAATCAGCAAAATATGTTATTGAATTTAGCAAAATATATGATTGAATTTAACATAATATATTATTCAATTTGCTAAAATATAGTTAATTATCCGATGAATATGATCATTAATTTCATATAATTCAGCAAAATATATTATTGAATTTAGAAAAATATACGATTAAATTTAACAGAATATACGATTGAATTTACTAAAATATTGATAATTATCTGATTAATATGATCATTAATTTCATATAATTCAGCAAAATATATTATTGAATTTAGCAAAATATACGATTAAATTTAACAGAATATATGATTGAATTTACTAAAATATAATTAATTATCCGATGAACACGATCTTTAATTTCATATAATCAGTGAATTATATTATTGAATTTAGCAAAATATATGATTAAATTTTACAGAATATATGATTGAATTTACTAAAATATAGTTAAATATCAGATGAGTATGATCATTAATTTCATATAATTCAGCAAAATATATTATATAATTTAGCAAAATATATGATTAAATTTAACATAATATATTATTGAATTTAGTAAAATATAGTTAATTGTCTGATGAATATGATCATTAATTTCATATAAACCAGCAAAATATATTATTGAATTTACCAAAATATACGATTAAATTTAACAGAATATATGATTGAATTTAGTAAAGTATAGTTAATTATCCGATGAACACGATCATTAATTTCATATAATCAGCAATATATATTATTGAATTTAGCAAAATATATGATTAAATTTAACATAATATACGATTGAATTTAGTAAAATATAGTTAATTATCCGATGAATACGATCATTAATTTCATATAATTCAGCAAAATATATTATTGAATTTAGCAAAATATACGATTAAATTTAACAAAATATACGATTGAATTTACTAAAATATAGTTAATTATCCGATGAACACGGTCATTAATTTCATATAATCGGCAAAATATATTATTGAATTTAGCAAAATATATGATTAAATTTAACATCATATATTATTGAATTTACTAAAATATAGGTAATTATCTGATGAGTATGATCATTAATTTCATATAATCCAGCAAAATATATTATTTAATTTATCAAAATATATGATTAAATTTAACAGAATATATTATTGAATTTAGTAAAATATAGTTAATTATCTGATGAATATGATCATTAATTTAATATAATTCAGCAAAATATATTATTGAATTTAGCCAAATATACGATTAAATTTAACGTAATATATGACTGAATTTACTAAAGCATAGTTAATTATCCGATGAACACAATCATTAATTTCAAATAATCAGCAAAATATATTATTGAATTTAGCAAAATATATGATTAAATTTAACAGAATATACGATTGAATTTACTAAAATATAGTTAATTATCCGATGAATACGATCATTAATTTCATATAATTCAGCAAAATATATTATTGAATTTAGAAAAATATACGATTAAATTTAACAGAATATACGATTGAATTTACTAAAATATAGTTAATTATCTCATGAGTATGATCGTTAATTTCATATAATTCAGCAAACTATATTGTTGAATTTAGCAAAATATACGATTAAGTTTAACTGAATATATGATTGAATTTACTAAAATATAGTTCATTATCCGATGAACATGATCATTAATTTCATATAATCAGCAAAATATATTATTGAATTTAGCAAAATATATGATTAAGTTTAACAGAATATATGATTGAATTTAGTAAAATATAGTTAATTATCCGATGAATACGATCATTAATTTAATATAATTCAGCAAAATATATTATTGAATTTAGCAAAATATATGATTAAATTTAACATAATATATTACTGAATTTACTAAAATATAGTTAATTATCTGATGAGTATGATCATTAATTTCATATAATTCAGCAAAATATATTATTGAATTTAGCAAAATATACGATTAAATTTAACAGAATATATGATTGAATTTACTAAAGTATAGTTAATTATCCGATGAACACGATAATTAATTTCACATAATCAGCAAAATATATTATGGAATTTAGCAAAATATATGATTGAATATAACAAAATATATTATTGAATTTACTAAAATATAGTTAATTATCCGATGAATATGATCTTTAATTTCATATAATTCAGCAAAATATATTATTGAATTTAGCAAAATATACGATTAAATTTAACAGAATATACGATTGACTTTACTAAAATATAGTTAATTATCCGATGAACACGATCATTAATTTCATATAATCAGCAAAATATGTTATTGAATTTAGCAAAATATATGATTGAATTTAACATAATGTATTATTGAATTTGCTAAAATATAGTTAATTATCCGATGAATATGATCATTAATTTCATATAATTCAGCAAAATATATTATTGAATTTAGCAAAATATATGATTAAATTTAACAGAATATACGATTGAATTTAGTAAAATATAGTTAATTATCCGATGAATACGATCATTAATTTCATATAATTCAGCAAAATATATTATTGAATTTAGCAAAATATATGATTAAATTTAACAAAATATACGATTGAATTTACTAAAATATAGTTAATTATCCGATGAACACGGTCATTAATTTCATATAATCGGCAAAATATATTTATGAATTTAGCAAAATATATGATTAAATTTAACAGCATATATTATTGAATTTACTAAAATATAGGTAATTATCTGATGAGTATGATCATTAATTTCATATAATCCAGCAAAATATATTATTTAATTTAGCAAAATATATGATTAAATTTAACAGAATATATTATTGAATTTAGTAAAATATAGTTAATTATCTGATGAATATGATTATTAATTTCATATAATTTAGCAAAATATATTATTGAATTTAGCCAAATATACGATTAAATTTAACGTAATATATGACTAAATTTACTAAATTATAGTTAATTATCCGATGAACACGATCATTAATTTCAATTAATCAGCAAAATATATTATTGAATTTAGCAAAATATATGATTAAATTTAACAGAATATACGATTGAATTTACTAAAATATAGTTAATTATCCGATGAATACGATCATTAATTTCATATAATTCAGCAAAATATATTATTGAATTTAGCAAAATATACGATTAAATTTAACAACATATACGATTGAATTTATAAAAATATAGTTAATTATCCGATGAACACGGTCATTAATTTCATATAATCAGCAAAATATATTATTGAATTTAGCAAAATGTACGATTAAATTTAACAGAATATACGATCGAATTTACTAAAATATAGTTAATTATCTCATGAGTATGATCATTAATTTCATATAATTCAGCAAAATATATTTTTGAATTTAGCAAAATATACGATTAAGTTTAACAGAATATATTATTGAATATACTAAAATATAGTTAATTATCCGATGAATACGATCATTAATTTCATATAATCAGCAAAATATATTGTTGAATTAGCAAAATATATGATTAAATTTAACATAATATACGATTGAATTTACTAAAATATAGTTAAATATCGATGAATATGATCATTAATTTCATATAATTTAGCAAAATATATTATTGAATTTAGCAAAATATATGATTAAATCTAACAGAATATACGATTGAATTACTAAAATATAGTTAATTATCCGATGTGTATGATCATTATTTTCATATAATTCAGCAAAATATATTATTGAATTTAGCAAAATATTTGATTGAATTAGCAAAATATACTTTGTATTGTGTTATGAATTCAAAAAATTATTGTATTGTGTTCTGAATTCAAAAAAAAAAAAAATTTCCGAATCAAAAATATTCTTTGAATCAAATATAGTTTTGGAATGAAGGCAACTACTTATCGAAATGGACACCTCCGTTTTCCCAAATATTCGACCCTCCATTTCTTTGTTATTTATTCACAAATCACAAACAGTAAAAGAGCACCACAATATTTTACAAAATTAAAAAAAATATATGGACAAGTAATTTTTCCAGTACACTTATTACCGTCACAATTCAATGCAACATTAATTTACATACATTTCCAAAATACTCATTATACCGTTTCTCAACCTAATATACCATTTTACAAAAAAAAACAGTACCATATGATTTTACAAAAAATGTCAAAATTACAATTCAGTCCTCGAATTTACAACAATTTATTACGTACCGTGACGGAGACAAACGGGGCCCGCAGGATGACAATCACACTTGACATGAGCGACGAAACAATCGCGTCTGCACGGCCCGCACAGCACGACGAAATCCCTGTCAGCTTTCTTACGCACCACGCGCGCACCGGTTCCGCGGACCAGGTCGCAAGCCCGGTTCACGGACCGCATTAAATGCACGAACCCGGTCTTTATGCACTCTTCGGATTTCGAATAACGGTGGTGTTGTTTCAAGAGGGTCGCCTCGCGGCCTGTCCTCCGTGTCGTCGGACACCTGCACCTGGCGGACCGTCCTCCGTGTCGTCTGACGTCTGCGCCGCATCGATCCTGTCAAATAAATAGTCCCAGTTTTTCTTACAATTTTATTTTCGCATACTTTCATTTCTAGCCCTACATATGTCAAAAATTAGTGAAATTCTTCATAATTGTTTTAATTAACGTCCTTATACATATTTATTAAATGACACACTAACGTGGCGAAAATGCAAATTCTTGCGAAAATGCAAATATTAATTGAACAAAAATTATAAAATTGACAAAAAAACCGCATTTAGTCAGCAAGGTTTGACATGAAAACATCAAAATTGAACTAAATTTCAGGGAATTGTGCATCGATTCAGTCAAATTCTTGCGAAAATGCAAATAAAATTAGATCAAAATTATGAATCACTGACCATTGGGGCTTGATCGAAACATTCTTATCAGGTGCACCGAATAATTGTTTCCTCAAAGTATCGTGGAGCCTCCCATAAAGCTCCTTCTTTAACTCGCCAAAGGCCGCATCGAGCCTATCAATACACTCGGTAGAATTTTTGTTGTACATGAACAAACCGTTGTAGAGCTCGAAACTATCGGAGCAAGTGTTCTCCACGAGCTTGAGCAACATCTCGTACCCTTTTGTATCGATACTCGTCGCTTTCAACTCTAGCTTCGATAACAATCTCCCAACTGTGTGAGTCAAGAACTGGATCTCTGCGGCGATTTCGTCGTGTTCTTGACAACTCATTTCGACCATTCTACAACCTTCTTGCTTGAAGATATTGAGAAAACCTTATGATCTTTCGATTCGATCGTCTGTTTCGCCAATTCGAACCTTTTCGTACACGAATGCGAGGCCTGAGCCGTCCTTCCCTGATTCGGGACCGAACATGGGGTGAGTACACAAAACATCGAAATCTTGAGGCAAGAAATCCAAAAAGAGGGATCTTGGGAATTCTTTCACTGAGAGAACGTCAACGAATAAAGTGGTTCTGCGAAGTCTCTCAATTGGCAACGATCGAAGCACCTTTTCGGCGGATAGAATCGAAGTGCAGAGGACAACGACGTCAGGGTGAGCTTCGCATAAATCATGAGGGTCTTAGATGAAAGAGGCGCCCAAAGCAGAGGCTTCGTAACAATAATCGGTGCGTTTTCTTCGCCCGTGACTCTCCGGAGAAAAGCAAACGCAGAGGCTTCGTAACCTAACGCAGCGCCGGTTAGGGTTTAACAGTGATGGAAAGCAAACGCTTCCGCTCGAGATTCGTTTCCTTGTTTTCTTCGCCTGTGACTTGCCGGAGAAAGGAGAAGCGAGAAGCGAGAAGCGAAGGACGAAGATGAGATCTTCGCCTGTGACTCCGCCAAAGAAGGAAGGAGAGAGCGCGTGAATGAAGTTGGATAATTAAGAAAATATCCCTCCATCTGGTGGATTCGTTTTTTGAATTCTATTTGTGGATTCTCCTTAGCACGTGTATATATATATATATATATATATATATATATATATATATATATATATGGGGAGTGCTATGATAGACCCATTTTCTTATCATGAACCCATTTTCAAAAAAATATTTTAAGAATTTTAACTATTTATTAATTAATTCTACAAAATTTATGTTTTGAATAACAATAAATGATAAATATATACTAGAATCTTACAAAAAATATCATTAATTCACAAATATTCAATTTTTTTTTTTAAAAAATAGGTCCATGATAAGAAAATGGGTTCATCATAGCACTCCCCTATATATATATATATATATATATATATATATATATATATATGTATATATAGAGGGAGTCTATATAACTTGTACAAGCAAAACTTGTTTTTTGCTTGTAAGTCTTGGATCATTAGATATGTTTCAAGATCCGTGCAGACTTCAAACAACACACGCTTCCTTTAAAAGAAGCAAACTCTGTGTAACTTCCGTTATCTTCTTTCTTCTCACGTTTGCATCTCTCTCCTCTTCTTGGAAGGAGTTCGCCGTAAGGATTCGTTGGTACAAGCTTTCTCTTCTTCGTAGCTAGTACAAGCTTTCTCTTCTAAAAAGGATTTTTTCTCGAGGCAGATTGAAAACTCCAAGGCAGATACTAAAAATACAAGCTTTCTCTTTTACGTCGAACTCTCAAGTGCTGACCTCTTCCTTTCGAAGATTTCTCTCAAAGAACGACTGTATGAAAATGGTACAAGCTGCAGCAATTCGCCATAAGGATTATGCGGACGAATTGAAAAGTAAGTTCTAGGATTCTTTCTCGTCTCTCGCCTAATTAAAAATTAAGTTCAGGCGATTCCCTCTTTGCCTGTCAATTACTAAGGGAAATTAGATGAAGAGGGAGCATATTCAATTTATGGTACTGAATTTTCAATTTTTCAGCTCTTCGCTCTGCAAGTTCCAATTTTTCAATTACTAGGAAAAATTAAAGAGAAACTCAATAGAACCCCTCTTTGTCAAGCTCTCTGGTATTGAATTTTCAATTACTCCTTGTAAAACTGTATAATTAAAAAAAGACCTTCATTTTAACATAAATTTTCAATGCAATATATTCCTCGATAACTTGTGCTGATGTGGCGTACTGCATAAATTGTCTTGTAAGAAGGCTCCCTAAGACTAGCAATTGGGTTGTAACTTATAAATATTCGTTCATTCATTCACGTAACTATTTTTCATATAACACCCTCTATTTCTAACTATTTGCAAATATCGTGCCACGAGACCTCAAATGTTCAGTTTATCGCATTTCAAGGACGATTCTAGCACGCCTGGTACGTACCATTTTGAAATTAATAACAGATAATTTGAAATATTATTATAAAAAAATTTCAATATTTTTTTCTTTATTTTGAATTTTTGAAGAGTGGGATTATTCATCATGGATGAGAAGTTATGGTTGTTTCTAGAAGAAAAATTCGAATGCTTTAGAATCATTAGATACGACATCGAGATTGATCGCTTGGTGAGTCTTTTCTTTCCATAATTTTAAGGACTTATTTCAAATTTCGAAAAGTAGAGGGTTTAAACAAAAAAAAAATCAACTTATTGTAGAGAACTACATAGCAGGAAACAAGTGAGTGCATTGCTCGGACATGTACTAGATTTTCAAGGGATTGTGCAAGGCGAAGGGTTCTGATTATGGTTGTAATAATTGGGGTTTATAGTTATGGTCACGATTATGGTTGTAATTATGTAAGAATTAGGATTTAGGATTGTCAGTTGTGGTTCTGATTATGGCTGTAATTGTGTAAGAATTAGGATTTATTGTTATTGTTCCTGTTAAGATTATGGTTTTTATTATGTATGGATCATGGTTAGGGTCACGTGGTTGTAATATTTAGATCATGTGTAACTCGATATTGAATTTGTAATGAATTTGTATTGAATGTTATAAAAATATGGAATTGACATTAAGTTGAATGATAATAAATTTGAAATTCACATCCATTTTCTAACAAGTCTATAAATCACATAATCTTCAAACTCGGTACCGTACCACTTATGAGAGAAGTCATTTACCAAGAGGTCTAAAAGCACATAATCTTCAAACTCGGTACCATTACCAGTTTTCAGAGAAGCCACTTACTAACAAGTCAAATATTACATAAATATTCAACAAATTAGACAACTATCAATAAAATCTTATAATGAATAACATTACAAACAAATAAGTTCAACAAACAATAAAATTACAAATAAATCAAACAAATAATAAAATTACAATTAAGTCCAACAAACAATATTTGGAAAGTACTAAACCAGTTTGGACTGAATTGTAATTTTGGTACCAATGCAATCCAGTACCGATACAATCACATTTCAATATAAATACACTTCAATAACACAACCTTAATCCAAACCATAAGCACATGTATATTCACATTCAATCATAAAAAATATCTTAACCTAAATACATCCATATTTGTATTCAAATTTGTGGACAGTTGTCAAGTTGAGCACCCCTCATTTCATCTCTACCACAATTAGCATCATTTAATCCCCAATAAGCACCAATTAACCTCAATTTAGCCTTAATTTATCTTAATCCAAGCCACCAATTGAGTTCTTTCTATTTGTATTGCAAAAATTCTTCGTAATACATTTCCACCTAAAATACCACAAGAAAAAGTTTAATCATTAATCTGCAAAAAAACATAATTGGACAGTACTGTTAGAGAATGGGCAATGATGTTCAGAGAATGGGCAAATCGCCTTTGGTAAGATAATCTGCCTTGTGTCAAAGAATAATCAGATCTATGTACCCTATGGATCAATCGCATGCAATCAACCCTTTTGCAAATTCATCGAAGTAACTCTTGAATACTGATATCTAAATCCTGGATCATCTTCGATCTGACATATTAGAAGAAGATTGAACCCGAACCTTCAAATTTTAGGGAGTTATTTCTTTTGGATGCGAAGGTAAAGCAGAGCGAAGTTCAGGGAAGTTTGATTGCTTGTGTGCTCTACTGGAGTGAAGAAAAATGGGCGCAGAAACATCTCTCTGTCTGTTGCGAGAGTGACGAAGTGCGAGAAAGTGAAGAGAGGGTGATTTCTTCTTCGTCCAGAAGAAGAGAGAACTTCGAAAGGGGGAGGGAGGCAAACGATGCTTACACGGAGAGGAAAAAAGATAACGGAAGTTACACAGAGTTTGCTTTTTGGAAGGAAGCTTGTGTTTAGAAGTATGCACAGATCTTGAAACATATCGAAGGGTCAAAAACTTACAAGCTAAAAACATGTTTTATTTGTACAAGCTAGATAGGCTCCCTATATATATATATATATATATATATATATATATATATAGCGTTGTACCCGTGCAAATGCGCGGGCTTGTTTTTTGAGATTCAGTATTTCGTTATATATGATTTTGATTTTGCGAGTTATTGTGAGTTTATAAATGTGTTTTGCGATTTATTGCTTGTTTGTTGATATTCAGTATTTCGTTAATGGGTATTTTTCCTTTCATTGAGTAGATTTCAATTCTTTTTACAGTAATAAGCATGTAACTTTCCGAGTAAATAATAAGAAAGGAATAAAACATTAAAATTGAGACTTGATCCCTTCGATCCCTTCGACCCCTTTTATCTGAATAGAAGAAAGGGCATTTTCGTAATTTTTCCGAAACCAAACAAAATTATGAAAAAATTGAGGATTTTCAATTTTTTCATCTCGTTGAGTCTGCCATAAAGAAGGTCATGTACCTTCTTGATTAAATAATTTCCGCTCTTATTCAACATGTTCGTCACAAAATCATGGCTATTCATTGCATGATCCTGATCGTACCAGATTTTCCAGTCGCAGAGACGATTCATCGACTTGCTCTCGGTCTTCATCACGCCCTCCTCCTCCTTCATTGCACTCTCTTTCCATTTGCAGAGGCGATTCAAAGACCTGATCCCTTCGACCCTTTTTATCTGAAAAAAACAAAGGGCATTTTCGTAATTTTTCCGAAACAAAACCAAAATATACAAACAAAATTATGAAAAAATTGAAAATCCATAATTGAAAATCAAAATCCACCCATATAGATATGATCAATATCATATAGATACTTTGTAGAATAAATTTCATGTTATTTTCATAATTTGATCTAACAAAAACAACAACATATTTTCACAACCGTTTATTTTGTTGAATTTTTCGATTCCCATGAAGGAAAACTCGAAATATTATGAAATTTGATCCTAATCCAATCTATATAAATTAAATTGAATCCACCGAAAAAAAATATGAATTTTGCAAGTTATTTTATGATAAATCATGTCATGTAAAATTTCGACCGTTAATTATTTTACGTGTTATGATGAATATGATAGAAATTTTTATTTTCTATGAAGTTGAATCTACAACATTTATAAGTGAGAAAGAACATATCCATACGGTTGAAATTTGATTTTGATATTTAGATTTAGAGAAATTAGCTCCGTTGGCCGGCGTTGGCCATACAAGGGTGTTGGCCATTGAGCCTAGCCTATATATATATATATATATATATATATATATATATATATTGCGGATATTGCGGGCTGAGATTTAGAATCGCTATATCGCAATGAAGTATTGCGAAAATATCGTTTTTTGAAAAATTGCGGATATTGCGGCGAGATTGCGGCGAAATATCGGTAATATTGCGGCCATATCGGGTCAAATATTGCGGATAATATTCAAATCATTGTAATTTTCTCAGCCTTCCACCAAATTACATGAAATTTATATCGAAATCGCTCGTCTCGACGAGAGGAATGCAATGATTGGCTTGAATTTGTGAAATTTTGTCTTTTACCCTGAATTAAACACAAAATACACGTTAAAGTAATTTTATCGAGAATTATTTAATATAAATATTATAACATTAATTTTGTGATTATTTAATACTTAATTTCCATGTTTTATTATCAAAATATTTGATAAAATATGCTCATAACATATATAACTTCTAAAATGTGTCATTTTCATCTATACATGTATGAATTTAGTAATTTTCATTGTATTTCATTGATTTTTCGGTTTAAAATTTGAGTTATAGTGTTTTGATATTTTTAGGATGTCGACAAAAAATTCTTCAACAAATAATACAATTCCAAAGATCCCGTATAATTGCCATTTTAATGGAAATTTTATGATCAACTTTTATTTACACAGAAAAGGTTCCTATACAATCAACTTTTTTGTTCTTTTTAGAAGAAAATTATGAAGCAAATTTTACGATATTAATGGTGATAAAAAATATTGTGAAAAATATATTTAAACAAACAATTATTTTTACATAATTTAATATCGCAACGACTGTCCGCAATAAGCTCATTGCGCGACAATTGCGCCAGCAAACGCAATCCGCTGCAAAAAAGATCCGACCGCAATGGACCGCAATATATATATATATATATCAATGTTTTAAATTGCGATATAGCGGTCCATTGCGCTTGGCCTGTAGTTTACATAGGATTACCGATATTGCGCGATATTGCGGCAATATTGCGGCATATTGCGGCGCTATTTAATACGTTGCGGTATTGCGTTTTGTTAATATTTATTGCGATTTGGGGTATTGCGGCGCAATTGCGCCGCAATTTAAATCACTGATATATATATATATATATATATATATATATATATATATATATATATATATATATATATATATATATATATATATTGCTTTGCTAGGGAGAATCCAAAAAGAATTCACGCATGCAAAATATACTAATGAAATTAGTAAAATGTACTCTTCAAATTAACAAAATATACTGCTGGATCCAGCATGTTAACATGACTAAAATTAAGAATAAAATAATATATTTTGCTATATATATATATATATATATATATATATATATATATATATATATATATATATATATATATATATATATATATATATATATATATTTCTAATTACAACAATATATTTTGATTCTTTTTTGGATTCTTTTTGTGAATTCTTTTTAGCATTTCTATAATTCGGCCCAATTAATAGTGTTAACCTAATTGATACATTAATACACATAATTATATATTTCATGACATATATAATTTTCGCCAAATTATATTATGTGAATTACATGTTAATCTAATTAACATGTACACATACATATACCATATTATTTTCGGCCATATTAGTTTCATGTATTTTAAATGCTAATCAAATTAACATATATAATAAATACATACACAAATTTTCGGTTTGTATAATATTTCCATAATTTCCTTTATGCATATATGGCAGGGACAAGATATCTTGACCATTTATTATTTGTTTTTTCCATATATCATATTTATGGAAAGAATACCGCATACATATCATATATATATCATATATGCATATATATCACATATATATTATCTCGGCCATATATATGCTCGGCCATATATATATCATATTTGTTTTCCCATACTATATAGTAATTCTCGGCCATATATATGCTGATTATTCCTTAATTAATATACATATATATCACATATATATTATCTCATTAATTAAAAAGGTGTAATATTTATTTGGCCCATGCAAATAATTACATCACATATATTATTTCCAAGCCCAGATAGTTTTTGTCTTTATACAAATAATTTATTTTTTCTAAAATAGTACATTTATATTTCACAAAGTTCATTTAAAATACTTCCGCTATATTTATCAAATCAACAACCCTCACTGTGTTAATTCAGATACATTCCAACTACATGTACCATAGTGGCTCAAGATCCATATTTCACAAAGTTCTAAACGTGCTTTGGTTCGTCTCAAAATTATGTTATTTAGGTAGGATCAAATCCAATTGCATCTCCATGCAATTCTTGAGATCATTTATGAGATTGGGGTTTTGAGTCTAACTCAAAATCCAGGTGTATACATATCTCATCTTATGCCCTAAGTTCAAGTCCGACTTGATACTTAGTTAAGTACTAACCATACATGATTATCAGCCAAGTGAGGTACCAACACACCCTACTTTGGCATGAACCTATGTTGGTCATTAATCAATGCATATTCTCCTGCCAACTATATAACCTCACACACTCAGTTTTGGCGTGACCTATGTGAGTGATATAATGACCTTTAGAATTTCAGAATACGAGAGGTATTTTCTCAACTTAATAATTACTAGAGGGATTTCTATTTTATTTATCACATGTCTAAGCATATCACATCACACATCACAGAATAATTAAATGATATACCATGGTCATGACCTTTATAAGCCACTATAAAGATCACTAATTAGTTACTTATTAATGAACTCTTTCATTATAACAATGGATGTGACAATGATCTCCTTCATTATGTGACCGGTCATGGCGATGAGTTTCTTCTGTTGGGTATCGGCGTCACTACCGAGCCCCGCGCAGCGGATTGTGAGGCCCGGTCCGACCCGATCCCGAGGACCACGTCAACGACCCGAAAGTACGAATCATGAAATGCATCTAACCTATGAAATTAATGCTTAATTCATAGAGAATCATACCGCGTGAAATTGATCACGGAGACAGGTTGACTCTATTAGCTGCTGCTTGCTTCGCTCTTTGCTTCGATCCCGGCGACACACACGTCCCACGCCCGCGTGATTTGACACCTTGTTCGAAGCTCCTATTTGTCGTATACAACCGGAATTTATCCGATTCGTCTTCGACCTTGCTCGACTTAGCTCTCGTTAGATCACAGTCCAGAATCTCAGTTGAGATTCCTCTACTCGTATCCACCTCGAGCTCGCGTCTTTCGGTTGCGGCGAATTCCCCTAAAATCCCCGCAAGCTTGCTTAAATCTAATCTCTATTCTCCACTAACTTGTCTCACAAGTTCTCTCTATTCTCTACTAGAATTAGGTCTGGCAGCCAGAGAGCGAGAGGAAGAAGAATCCACAGATCTTATATTAATCTGAGAGTTAATGGTGTATTAATGAGTATCAGAAACTGCTAATCCAGAATTCGGATCACTGTGCGTCATGACGCACGATATGGTGCGTCATGATGCACAAGTCACATTTACTTGGATATAGCCGTTACACAGTGTACCGTCATGACGCACGATAACGTCCGTCATGACGCACCACTCATGTGTACCGTCATGACGCAAGATAACTTGCGTCATGACGCACTACTCACAGATTGGCTTTCTCAGAATTACTCTATTGTGCGTCATGACGCACAATTTGGTGCGTCATGACGCACCATGTAATTTCTGCCAGATTTGCATAATCTTATTATGCATCCAATCGTTCCGACGAACACGTATGTTTGTCTACACTCATTTGTACATTCAACTAGTTGATCTGTAACTGTATTTCCTTCAGTCTCCCACTCAGTTCAAGATCCAACTAAAGAAAGTACTAGCGTACATCTCATGTACACATAACCTCAGAGATTGAAATTTAAGCCCGAAATAAGACAGCTCTATGTGTGACCGCGTAGGTTCGTATCAAGCAATGGTAGCAAACTTATGCCCAAGTTTACGGGCTCATGAGAGGGATCTAGGAAGAAATCCATCATAGCTTTCCCACGTTGAAAACGAAAATGATTGTGATCATTTATACCCATCTCGAACGGTGGTGTTTAGTTCTTTTGTTCACGATATCCGTCAATCAAAAGGCACGGTAATAGTCATCCTTATAATTTGATTGACTAAACTTATTGTCTCGATACCGAATTGAATCAACAAACACAATCGATATTAACAATTTAATATCATTGACTCTGGCCAGAGATTTCGTTGATCAATTCATCGATAGGCCTAAGGGATATCTCTTTCTCTCGAAAGGAACAATTTCTATCTTGATGACTCACATCAAATTCCGTGTTTCAGATAATACCCGATCATAATCCCATGACCATCCTGTTACATATGGTGGAAGATTATATCTAAGCGTTATGTTACGCACGAAAAAATGATCCATGATCATCTCAAGTGTGAAGAACTAAGACCCCATTCGTTACGATTCCATCTACAATGACTAAACCATGTCATGGTATCGCACTTTTGGTCAAGTCACAATATGCATAGCCTAATGCATATCCATATTCCCGATTTGACAAACTCTTTGTCCTATGATTAGCAAAACATAATCATCACCTCGGCGAATATGCTAGTGTACATGTTAGTCTATTATTTTATAATAGATATACTTATCACATAAGTATCCTAATCATGACTAGGGACGTTTTTGAAATATAACTTTTGAAATGTGACGGTTTTACTTAGCATGATCACGTATCATGTAGACGCTCACACAAGTTATAAATCAAGGTTCGTGTAATCATATTACACAACCACGCACAAGTTTTCATATAAGAGATAAATGCAAATGAAATATAAAATTTTTGAAATTGCATTAATATAGCATAAAGTCTTGGGTGATACATCGTTTACAACAAATAACTCATCATAACAACTATTGTTTTAGATAACTACAAACCAATAACTTCCTCCTCTAGGTATCTCAAACCTATAGTTCTAGCATGACGATCATGCTTCGCAATTGGAAGAGGTTTCGTAAACGGATCTGCCACATTCTCGTCAGTATCAATGTTCAAAATCACAACATCCTGCCTATGTAAAATCTCACGAATCAAGTGAAATTTACGCAAGATGTGTTTGGAGCGATGATGCGATCTCGGTTCCTTGGCCTGTGCTATTGCTCCAGTGTTGTCACAATACACAGCCACGGGTTCCGAGATGCTCGGTACGACACCAAGTTCAGTCACGAACTTCTTGACCCAAACCGCCTCCTTTGCGGCTTCTGAAGCCGCGATGTATTCTGCTTCCGTCGTAGAGTCAGCAACTGTCGGTTGTTTGGAACTCTTCCATATAACCGCGCCACCGTTCAAACAAAACACGTACCCACTTTGTGATCGAAAATCATCGGTACATGTTTGGAAACTGGCATCAGTGTAACCTGTTACAACCAATCCATTATCCTTGCCACCATACACTAAAAACTGATCCTTAGTTCTTCGTAAGTACTTGAGGATAGTTTTCACGGCTTGCCAATGCGGATCACCTGGATTCGATTGGTAACGTGATAAGACGCTCAATGCATACGATACGTCAGGTCTCGTACAGATCATGGCATACATGATAGATCCAACCGCCGAAGCGTATGGAACCTTATCCATGTTACTTTTCTCTTCGCTCGATGTCGGACATTGAGCTTTCGAAAAGTTTATACCACTCGACATGGGAAGAAACCCTTTCTTAGAGTTTTGCATGAAAAATCTTTTCAGCACCTTGTCGATGTACGTACTCTGACTTAGGCCGAGGAGTCTCTTGGATCTATCTCTATAGATCCTCACGCCTAAAATATAGGCGGCCTCTCCTAAATCTTTCATAGCGAAACGAGTATTCAAATACTTCTTAACATCCGATAACATCGGAATGTCGTTTCCTATGATTAATATATCGTCCACATAAAGAACAAGAAATACTACGCGGCTCCCACTAACCTTCTTATATACACAAGGTTCTTCTTCGTTCTTGATAAAATCATACTCGCTTATGACTTCATCAAAACGAATATTCCAACTCCGAGAAGCTTGTTTCAGTCCATATATGGACCTTTGAAGCTTGCATACTCTATTAGGATTCTTTGGATCGATAAAACCTTCGGGTTGTGTCATGTACACATCCTCCGATAATTTCCCGTTAAGGAAAGCGGTTTTAACATCCATTTGCCATATCTCATAGTCATAATATGCGGCTATAGCAAGAATAATCCTTATAGACTTAAGCATCGCTACCGGCGAAAACGTTTCATCATAGTCAACACCATGAATTTGCTTGAAACCTTTCGCTACCAACCGTGCTTTGTAAGTATGCACATTCCCATCCATGTCGGTTTTCTTCTTGAAAACCCACTTACACCCGACGGGTTTAACCAAGGGTGGTGGATCAATCAAGTTCCAAACTTGATTATCATACATGGATTGGATCTCGGACTTCATGGCATCATGCCATTTGTCGGAATCTTCGCTCAACATAGCATCTTTGTAGGTTGTCGGCTCATCATCTATGAGTTCGACGTTGCCTTCATCAGTCACGATAAATCCATATCGTACTGGTTCCAGCCGGGTCCTACTAGACCTACGAGGAGCACCTTGTGCTATTGGCTCGACATCCTCAACTATTGATGGATTCGGGTCAACATCCATCGGTTCAATGTTTATTTCTGAATCTCGAACCTCTTCGAGATCAATTTTACTCCCACTAGCTCGTTGAGATATAAAATCCTCCTCCAAGAAGGTACCTCTTCGAGCTACGAAAACCTTGTTTTCCTCGGGATTGTAGAAATAATATCCTTTAGTTTCCTTAGGATATCCTACAAATAAACATTTTTCAGATTTGGGTTCGAGTTTATCCGAAAACATTTTTCGAACATAAACATCACATCCCCAAATTCTAATAAAAGATAACACCGGAGGTTGTCCGGTCCACATCTCATATGGTGTCTTTTGAACCGATTTAGAAGGTAAGCGGTTTATCAAAAAAGCCGCTGTCTCAAGGGCATATCCCCAAAACGATTTTGGGAGACTAGTTTGACTCATCATAGATCGAACCATATTCAATAAGGTCCGATTCCTCCTCTCGGACACGCCATTCCATTGAGGCGTTCCAGGTGGAGTCAATTGTGAAACGATTCCACAATCTTTGAGATGATCTTCAAACTCATAGCTCAAATACTCGCCTCCTCGATCTGATCGAAGTGCTTTGATTGTCTTGCCAAGTTGATTTTGAACCTCATTCTGAAATTCTTTGAACTTTTCAAAAGATTCAGATTTGTTACGCATTAAGTAGATATACCCATATCTACTAAAATCATCCGTAAACGTTATGAAGTATCGATAACCTCCTCTTGCCTCGGTACTCATTGGACCACATACATCAGAATGTATAAGTTCCAATAGTTCCTTGGACCTTTCTCCAACTTTTGAGAATGGTGCTTTTGTCATCTTGCCAAGTAAACAAGATTCGCATTGTCCATATGAATCAAATTCAAATGAATCCAAAAGTCCATCCTTATGGAGTTTTGAGATGCGCTTCTCGTTTATATGGCCAAGTCGACAATGCCAAAAGTAAGTTTTACTATCAACTTTAGGTTTAATCCGATTCGTGTTTATATTATAGATTGATTTATCATTTGTGTAATTCATATCTAAAATGTAAAGACCATTTTCTAATAGAACATTTCCATAGAATAAATTATCCTTACAAATAGAAAATTCATTATTCTTAATAAAAAATTCATAACCATCATTAGCTAGTCTAGACACACTAATAATGTTCTTACACAAACTTGGAACAAAATAACAATTATTTAGTTCTAAAATAAATCCACTCGGTAAAGTAATAAAAATATCTCCGACGGCCAATGCAGCAACGCTTGCTCCATTCCCTACTCGAAAATCCACTTCACCGCGTGTTAACTTCCTTCTATTTTGAAGAACCTGCATATTTCGACAAATATGAGTTCCACAACCGGTATCTAATACCCAATTGTCCAAAATTGAAATGTTAACATCTATAATAGTCATACCTGCGGTTCCGGCTTCCAAAGCCTTCCCCTTGCTTTTCTTCACCTCCTCGAGGTAAATCTTGCAATTTCTCTTCCAATGCCCAGTCTTTTTGCAATGGAAGCAGGTGACATCCTCAGATTTCTCCTTTCCTTTAGTCTTCGGTTTGGACAACGACTTGCCCGCACCGCCCTTGGACTTTTGTTTCTTACGAATCCCACCTTGAATCATGAGGACATCCCTAGCAACTCTTGCTTTGGGTTCCCCCGATGCCTTAAGCATCTCCGACTCAAAGTTCTTGAGCATCCCATGGAGCTCGGGAATCGTCTTGTTCATCGAATGCATATGATAGTTCGTTACGAAAGTTGAAAAAATCGGTGGCAATGCACATAAGATCAAATCTTGTTGCATTATTGGTGACACCTTTTCTCCCAATTTCTCGAGACGATCAATCAATGATTGTACCTTTAACACGTGAGTGCTAACCGAAGATCCGTTAGGCATCTTACAGTTAACCAACTCCTTTAACGTATTGAACCTTTCAATGCGTTCTTGCTCTTGGAACATTTCCTTGAGCGTGGCGTTAATTTCGTACGCATCCGAATCCTCGAACTGCTTCTGCAAGTTCGCGTCCATACATGCCAACATCAGGCACGTCACGTCATTTGACTCCTTCTTAAGTTTGTCAAATGCCGTCTTTTCTTCGGGCGAAGCGTTCTCGTCGGGAGTAACCATCTTCGTGTCTAACACGTGACTTTTGCACTCTTGCCTAAGAACAATTCTTAGGTTACGGTGCCAGTCAAGATAGTTCTTGCCGACTAGCTTCTCCTTCTCCAATACCGATCTAATCGACATTGAGTTGGTGTTGCTTGATGTCATGATTGCTACAACGAAAAATACTTTAAAATGAGATTGATACTGATATGTGCGAACTTATGCTATATGCTTATATGATGATTTGAAATATGTTACTTTTATCAAATCAATAACCCTAATATTGATTCGGGATTCTAAATCCAATAACACTTCAAGACCCATATTTCATGATCCTCCCACAAGTGACTTTGGCCGACAAATGGGATCTCACTATTTAGGTAGGATAAATCCAATCGCATCCAATACGACTCTTGACCTTTTATAGGATTTCGGTATCGAACCATATCATATATTATTCAAATTCCGTTTGTGCATCCTAACTATGCCCCGAACCCCAATCGGATTGGCTTGGACGGTTAAGTCACAACCATGATCACATATCGTTCAATTGAACTACAAATGCGCCCGACTTTGGCCTGAACCCGCATTTGTCCCCAATTAACGCTTGCCTCTCACGTTGATACATACAACAATGCACGCCCGACTTTGGCCTGAAACCGTGCAAGGTGTGATGACCAACCTCGGAGGTTGTGAACATGGAAGGCATTTCATGACTTAAGTATTATGCAGGGATTTATGTGATATAATCTAATTATATCAATAAGCAAGTATATCATGATGAATGAACATAATTAATAATGATTAGAACCACAATTAAATAAATCAAGAAAAATTACACTGTGCGTCACGACGCAACATAACGTCCGTCCTGACGCACCGTACTAAAATGGACTTCCATTGACTTCCGTCATGACGCAACAAACGTGCGTCACGACGGACTTCACAGGTCCGTCATGACGCCAGACAGTGCGTCACGACGGACCATACAAAACAATTTTGTTGTCTATTCCAGAAACTATTTCAGGTTCCTCCGTCATGACGGTTGGTTACTACCGTCACGACGGACCGTGTTCTTCCGTCATGATGCCAGACGGTGCGTCATGACGGACTGTACAAAACCATTTTGTCCAGATTTCCAGAAACTTTTTGAGGTTCTTCCGTCATGATGGTTGGTTATACCGTCACGACGGACTGTTCTGGTCCGTCATGACGCCAGAGGGTGCGTCATGACGCACTGAACAAAACCATTTTGTTCAGTTTGCCAGAAACTTTTTGGACTTCTACCGTCACGACGCACCAAACGGTCCGTCATGATGGTACGAATTTACACAGTGCGTCATGACGCACAACTTTTGTGCGTCACGACGGACTGAGTAACGCCTCAGATCCAACTCTTGGATTTCCCGTGTGCGTCATGACGCACCATATCGTGCGTCATGACGCACCAGACCTGAAATTCAGTTTTATTTTGTAATTTTAACAGATTTTAATCGTTTCAAAAACAATTAATCATGAACAATTCATGATTACTTCTAGATTCTTTTGATCATCTCATGATCAAATACTAGTAAGATTTCTATGGTCCTAATTTTACAACTACATGATTATGTCCTAAAATTCTACATGAAATTCCGAATAACACTTATTCGAAATCGATTCGACGATCGAATCGTGACGATCGCTCTGATACCACTGTTGGGTATCGGCGTCACTACCGAGCCCCGCGCAGCGGATTGTGAGGCCCGGTCCGACCCGATCCCGAGGACCACATCAACGACCCGAAAGTACGAATCATGAAATGCATCTAACCTATGAAATTAATGCTTAATTCATAGAGAATCATACCGCGTGAAATTGATCACGGAGACAGGTTGACTCTATTAGCTGCTGCTTGCTTCGCTCTTTGCTTCGATCCCGGCGACACACACGTCCCACGCCCGCGTGATTTGACACCTTGTTCGAAGCTCCTATTTGTCGTATACAACCGGAATTTATCCGATTCGTCTTCGACCTTGCTCGACTTAGCTCTCGTTAGATCACAGTCCAGAATCTCAGTTGAGATTCCTCTACTCGTATCCACCTCGAGCTCGCGTCTTTCGGTTGCGGCGAATTCCCCTAAAATCCCCGCAAGCTTGCTTAAATCTAATCTCTATTCTCCACTAACTTGTCTCACAAGTTCTCTCTATTCTCTACTAGAATTAGGTCTGGCAGCCAGAGAGCGAGAGGAAGAAGAATCCACAGATCTTATATTAATCTGAGAGTTAATGGTGTATTAATGAGTATCAGAAACTGCTAATCCAGAATTCGGATCACTGTGCGTCATGACGCACGATATGGTGCGTCATGATGCACAAGTCACATTTACTTGGATATAGCCGTTACACAGTGTACCGTCATGACGCACGATAACGTCCGTCATGACGCACCACTCATGTGTACCGTCATGACGCAAGATAACTTGCGTCATGACGCACTACTCACAGATTGGCTTTCTCAGAATTACTCTATTGTGCGTCATGACGCACAATTTGGTGCGTCATGACGCACCATGTAATTTCTGCCAGATTTGCATAATCTTATTATGCATCCAATCGTTCCGACGAACACGTATGTTTGTCTACACTCATTTGTACATTCAACTAGTTGATCTGTAACTGTATTTCCTTCATCTTCATCATGTGATCGGTTGTTACGATGAATTCCTTCATCATATGATTGGTTGTGTTGATGAACTCCTTCACCATGTATTCGGTTGAGACGATGAATTCCTTCATCTTCTTAATTTTACAACCTATTCTATTTTACAATTTGGACAACTCACCGGTTGCCATAATAAAATCAAATTACAAATTGGACAACTCACCGGTTTCCATAATAAAATCAAATTACAAATTGGACAACTCACCGGTTGCCATTAACCATAAATCAAATTTACAACATACACACCATACATACAATCACATCATCACAACACATATTGGCACATGCTATATCATATTTCTTTGAATTAGAAAGTGCACATGTACTTTTCGACTAATGTTGACGCCGACAACGGGGTTTGGGGCGCGGCCCGAGAGAGTGGTCCCATTTGAATGAGTCTCTGCCTTTTGAAAAATATGCATCATATGCAATATCCCTTAAAATACCCGTAGTCAGATCTTATTCATGTTTCAAACCCTAAAATTTGGTGCATCATATGCAAAATATCAAAAGATCTTAATCTGATTGACGTTTCACCAAATCCTAATCAGATACATCTCAAGAAAATATCATATTTCAAAATCTCAGAAAACTCTTTAAATGTTTGCACAAAATCATTCGAAAATATACATACAATTTATATTTCCTAGAAACTCTAAACTAGTACATATAATATACTAAATCGATCTAATAAGCTATACACGTGACTCTGATACCACTTTTAGGGTTTCGGACAACCTTATTGCACAATGAAACTCACCCAAATTCCTAAACCTATGGATGTGTGTATTGCTAGTTAGATACGAATGAAGAGTTTCAAAAATTTCACCGAAGGAAGTTTGTAGAGATCACGTTAGGTATGCTCGAACCGTCACCACCCTCTATCGGTATTCACACGCGACTCGTTTAGACTGGATGTGAAGCCCTCCGATGCTAGTGTTTCTCTGTTTTATTCTCAAGAAACTAGGTTGACGGCTAGGGTTTCTCTGTTTCTCTCTATTATGACTATTAAGAATGAAAATCCACAAAAAATTGGTTACCTTTTATGAAGAGATAGGTGGGTATTTATAATCAGATGAAAAATCCTGAGTCTTCCAAATCTTTCATTTCTCCAAATGAATTAATTATGAATATTAATCCCATGCATCCATACATGCATATAACATCTAATGCTTACACCTTTTCATCTTTATATAAATTTTTTGTGTCTAATCCACACGTCCCTTTGTGTGTGACCCTATATGTTTATTTAATGTTGACAGCATATTAAATCTCCATTTAACTATGCAAATCATAATTGACCTCTAGCAAGGCATTATGACTACCCAAAGTAAATAAATGATTTGTGATCATCACCTATTTATCAAATAGATAAATTATTAGCTCTTTTGTTCATACGATATCTATTGATCAAAGGCATGCTAGAATTATTGGGTATCGATGTCGCTACCGAGTCTAGCGTAGCGGATTGAGAGGCCCGGTCCGACCCGATCCCGAGGACCATGCCACCGATCCGAGGGTACAAATCATGACATGCAACTACGAATATATAACTCTTATATATAGAGAATAATACCGCGTGAAATTGATCACGGAGATGGGTTGTTCACGTAGTTGTTGCTTGCTTGCTTCGATTTATCGTATACGAATGGATTTTCTCCGGTTCGTCTCCTACCTTGCTCGACCTTGATCACCACAAAAAGTTTCTGCCGAAATTTCTCTACTCGTATCCACCTCGAGCTAATGTCTCTCGGTTACGCACGATTCTCCCAAAATCGCCGTAAACTTGCTCTAGATCTTACAATCTTTAATGATGTTTTGTCTCTCTTTTTCCTTGTCTAACAAGTCTACAAAACTGTAGAATAATGTTACAGAAGAGAGGAAGATCAACCCCTTGATCTTATAATAAAACACCCCATTAATGACAATTAATGAGTATCTTAAGAAAAACTGTCAATCCAGAATTTGGATCACAGTCCGTCACGACGGACGTGTCACGAATACTGATATAGCCGTTACTCTTATGCTCCGTCATGATTGGACATATTGTCCGTCATGACGCACCTCTGTCATGACGGACAACCAGTCCGTCACGACTCAGCAATATCCCTCAAAATATCCCAAATTAAGCATGCCCGGTCATGGTTCTTATAAAATGATCATTCCTCCGTCTCCGCAAGTATTATTTTGGTTTTATCTTATCTTTCCTAAAAGGTATTGTTATATATGTGGCCTTGTGAAGGGTATTTTGACTAAAAACATAATTTGGTTTTTATTGGGTATTATGTTAAAGGGCATCGGGTTTTGATATAGAAACATAATTTTAATAGATTTGGTTTTTATTTGGTAAGTTTAGAGGCCACTACACACCGATTGGATTTAAAGCCCACTTAACATTCTAAATTCATGTTTAAGCACTTTCATTAGTTCTCATGACGAAAGATAATTCTCTTTTGCCAAGCACCATGACGAAAGCGCTATATTTGCTTAAACAAATTTGTAGTTATTCTTACAAATTGGATTTTTATAAGACTACGTGTCAAGAAAAAGTTCAATTTATTATATAAGCAAAATTACATTGAAGTTTAACGGATTTAAAAATACACACAAATTTAAAAACCATAAAAACAAAAAATGTCATGCACACAAAGAATACAAATCAAACCACACAAATGCAACAACAAGCCAACCTGAATAAGATCCATGGTTAGGCTTACTCCTCGCCCTCTTCCAAATTCTCCTTGGACATCTCCTCAAGTGACTTACCTTTGGCCTCGGGCACTAACAAGCTAAAAAGCAAACCAAGGACGTTGGTGCCAGAAAGTACAAAAAGCGAATTACGTAATCCAATACCATTCGGGTACCCACGATCCTTGGTGGCCGTAGTCTTCCCTTGAGAGGCATACAAGAAACCAAATGCACCAACTATGGCGCCGGCCTTTCCACAGGCAGCTGAGATACCATGGCAGGTGGACCTGAGCCTGGCGGGAAAGACTTCTGCGGGCACCACAAAAGTAGTGGCATTGGGCCCAAAATTGGCAAAGAAAAAGGTCAAACCATACATGACCACAAAACCAGTGTGGTGGCCGGGTAAAGTCCAATGGTGGTACGGAATGGCCAAACCGAGCATGAAGACGGTCATCATGAAGAAGCCCATGAGTTGGATCCAAAATCGTCCGATAATGTCAATAAAGGCTACGGTGAACCAGTACCCAGGCACGGTACCACAAAGTGCGATGAGAGTCTGAGCACGTGAGATACGATAAACCTCTTCAATTGCATTCATTGTCGCAGCCTTTGGAATCCATCCGACCTTGCTGAAGATATCCTTCTGAAAAAGATTTTGACTATAAAAGGCGACGTCCAAGAAAAACCAGGTGGTGGTTGTGGCCAGCAAGTGAATACCATGGCGCTTTGCAAATTGGGGGGAGAAGAGACCCCATTGATCTCCACTGGCGACCGCAGTACCCTCCGCTCTCTCCGGATCCATTTCAATATCCTCTTGTAGTACTTTAGACATGTCATTTGCTGCTTTCTTGGCGTTATTTGCGACTAGCGCTGTGTAACGTGCAGTTTCGGGCATCTTCATTCTCCAGTAGTATGTCAATGCAGCTGGCAAGGAACCCAACATGAGTATGATGCGCCAAATATAGTCGGCTTGGGGAACGGTTGAGCCAGCGCGATCAACACTGTAAGGTGGGGCTTTGTAATGGTTCTTGAACCCTACTGACACGATCAATGAGACCACTGCCGCAAACAGGATTCCAAAACCCTACATAATATTTTTCAATGAAATTAGTTAAGTTATCATTGATATTGTATTTGTGTTTATATTTGTCCATGTGTTGTCACTAATATGTCTTGATTAATTCGTATTCACAAACTAATTAGTATGCTATTTCTTTCCCCTTCCAATAAAAATAAAACATTAAGTATCCCTTGTTATCATGCTGTCAGGAAAGAATATGCTATATATAATTAGGGGTTTGATACGGTGCCCCTCAAACTCAAAAAAACATATTTGTTGATGTGACAAAAATGAGTTAAGAAAATTGACTAGTATTATAAATTGATTTGATTAACGATTTAGTCGATCGTTTAATCGAATTGACACGTCAATTAATATGTATTAATAATAATATATTATTAATTATTGACGTGTCAATTAAACAAGTCTATTAATATTTAATTGAGTCAATTGTAAATAGTAATCAATCCATCGATGAATTTTGTGAGGCAGGATATATTTTCCCATATTACTAAATATCTTACAATATGAGATGATGGATTAATATCACGTTATAAAAATCCATATTTACCTGCATAGCGAAGACGGCAGCTATGAAAGATCCACGGGTTTTCTTGTTGGCATACTCTGACATAATGGTAGCAGAAAGAGGGTAATCTCCCCCAACACCAAATCCTAGCCAGAATCTGAAGAAGCAGAGGGTGGTGATAACACCCTTTGCTTGGTGGCCGAATGAGAGACCCGAGGCAATCGAGCAAACAACCATCACAAGTAGCGTGAATCCGTACACGCTCTTCCTGCCAAGCTTGTCACCAAGCCAGCCAAAGAATAACTGGCCGGCGAGTGTTCCGCATAAGGCCACCCCATTAACTGCAGCCGATACATTGGGAGGAAGGGTACCGGGGGAGCTGAAGGTTGGGTCGAAGTAGTAGATCCGGCCCAACAGCTTGGATATGAGGCCTACCGCAAACAAGTCATAAGCATCGGTGAAGAAACCCATGCCTGCAACTACAATTGCCAGAAAATGGTATCCTTGTGTCTTGGCCGCATCGAGCTTCGACAGTACGTTCAGCTGTGCACGAGCCATTTTTGGTTTGTTAGCCTGCTCTCCTTCTCCTCTCTTTCCTCTTAATACTTTCTCCCTACAATGATAATTAATGATATTAGGAGTTTATTTGTCACTATATACAAACTGTATAAATTTACTGGAAGAAAACACGCAAAACTTAAATATATTTGCAAACGAGGAGCTGTTGTTTTTATTCTCAAGTGGAATTTCATGAAAATTTAATCACTGAACTGAGAAACATGGTTTACTGGTAAATAACATTTCAACTTTCAGGCATTTGATGAAAAAAGAATAAAGTCTAGAGGAAATTAAATACTTATTTTTGCATCTGATTACACGTACCTTGAAACTTCAACAAGAGAAGATGAGGAGAGGCGCACTTACTTTTCCTTGATATTATGACCTATTTATAGGGTGGAGTAACTCCCATCTATAAAGCCGTATAACTACAAACATAAAAAAATATTTATTTTATTCCAGTCAACTGCACGCTATTCCACGTTTGCCAGTATTTCGTTTGTGTATAAGAATATACCTTCGTGTTTGGGTTTTTTTTTTTTAAATAATATTTCATCCAAATTATTAAGCTAAGATTACTTTTCAATTGTTTCGCCAAATTACCAGTCGAAATAGCTACGTTTACAAATGGAAAAACGTAAATACTCTACATAAAAGATTCTGGCCTTTGTTGCGTGTACGGTTGTACTTTTGTACGATACTTATAGAGGTTCATACGTAATGTTCCTACGGATTTCCATCTAAAAAAAAGAGAGTACCAGTGCGTACAGACTTGATCAATTGTTATTTTATTCTAAGTCAACTTCTGATTTTTCAGATTATACCCCGAAATTTCTGGTAATACCCCAGAACATGAAATCGATATATGATGTTTGTGAGGGATATGTATTTTAAAATTCCGATTTTATTTAAAATTAATTGTTTGACTTTTAGGAATATTGTATTTTATTACGAAAATTCGTATATTTTAATATTAATATACATAAAAGGCAATATTCGATAGATAATGAATAAGGTTCGATCGTCTTCCATCTATTGATACATAATGAATAAGGTTCGGATCCGTGACGTGGTCCTCGGGATCGGGCCGGACCGGGCCTCACAACCCGCTGCGCGGGGCTCGATAGTGACGCCGATACCCAACATTAAGTTCAATTTAGAAAAGTTAATATGTTAGAAAGATTCAAAATGGAAAGGTTGCAAATTCTGGAAACAGAACTCCTTCCGTTCGAACACATAACACCAACGTTTCTAACGGAAGCAACACTGTCCCTGAGCTTGACTCTGCAAAAGCAAAAACAACAGAAGCTCCGTTCAAACGGGACCACCAATCCGTTAAAGCGAAACATAATACTCCGTTTGAACGCAACACTCAAGGTTCGAACGATAGAAAAAGTGCAAAGTCAAGTTAAACACAGTGCTTTAATTTTCGTTCGAACGGAACAACCTTCGTTTGAACGGAAGTGACAGATTTCGAATGATTATTTTCCAACGGCTAGGTTGACTTGTGATCCATCCGAACAGAAGGATTATTCCGTTCGAACGGAACATATAGGAAACTGTTTATTGTGAGGGATATATGTGTTCTATAAATAGAATTTCTCCACGGTTTCTCTCTCTAATTCTTCCACAATATTTTTTGCACAACATCAAAGAGAGAAAATCTAGCCAAACCATCTTGAGATTAATTCCTCTAAATCAAACCCTTGATCTAGGATAGATCTTTCGATTCATCACTACAAACGATTCACAACTCACGCGACCGATTACGTAGAGTTCGATTTGTAGATTGTAATTGTCTAGTTCCTAATTGTAAAATCCGACATAAATCGATATAAACGTGTAAATCGATCTAGGCAAACATTATAATCGATCTAGGCAAACATTGTAATCATTAAATCGTATAATTTGAGGAAAATACGTAAAAATTATGATGTTTTGTAAGCTATATGTGTAAGTATATAATTGTATTTTTTAATTAAAATAAGAAATACAATTTCGATACTCCCCTCGTAGCAATATTATCTTTTTTTATTTATTAAGTTAGATTAAATTTTGCTTAGCATTGTCATTTAGTGTAATAATTATGTAGAACAAATATTCTTCAATTATTTTTCTAGTTATATAACTACCGTTAATCCCGCATATTATTCCAGCATAATTAGCCTATTCAATTAAATTATTTGGACTCCAATTTCTCTTTCTAATTTTCAGACTTTGTACGGTTTATTCCTCGAATATTCCTTCTATTGCCTTGTCATGGAATGACTTGTGAAATTAAGTACGATTCATTAATAATTAATTTTGAACATATTAGAATTCAGTGCGGTTTAAATATTTATGTTAATTAGCTCATTGCAAGCTATCTATTTCAATGAGGGTTAATATTTAACACAAATGTACAAGTTCGTATTTTTATTTATGTTACCTATTTGATTAAATAATATCACAAACTTATACATTTGTATCAAATTTGAATTTATGTGTCCCTGTAATTGCTCTTTTATTTTCAAAAATATGAAATTTTTTATGAATTTCTGATATGAAAAGCAATTATCTAAAATTAAAAAAAAACTAATATGTTATAAAATAATATATTTTGTCTAAAAGAATATGTGTTTCAAAATACACAAGTATGTTATGTCTAAAATAATATTATATCTAAAAATTAGTATGCTATAAAATTAGTATGATATAAGACTGAATACATCATTAGTATATTTTGAAACATATTTTTCTAATATAATATAATATGTGCAAAATATTTAAATATTTGAATTTTACCAGTTTGAATAAGATATTACATATTCTTGTTTTTGTAGTTTCGAAATTCATCTAACGAAACAACTCACATGTATTAAGTACATGAATTGTCAAATACGTGTATTTAGTCTATTTATTCATTTCAAAATATCTCAAATCAAACATTATTTTTTAGTGTCAATGGGTCCATAACTCATGGTTTAGTGTTTAACACAAAATTTATACGTTATGAACGATTGTGAATTCAAGTCTTATTAACATGAATGAATGGAAGACAGCCGAAGTTTCTTCATTTATTCGTTTTTTTTTCAAATATTGCCTTTTATGTATACTAAAATTAAAATACACGAATTTTAGTAATAAAATACAATATACCTAAAAGTCAAACAATTAATTTTACATAAATTCAGAATTTTAAAATACATGTCCCTCAAAATATCCCAAATTAAACATGCCCGGTCATGGTTCGCTCATGTTTGCGTTCATTAATACAATTATACAAGTGGACATAGCTAGGTTATCTTTTCCAATTTGCTCCTATTATTTGATCATATTTTCACAAACATCATTTATCGATTTCACTCTCTGGGGTATTACCAGAAATTGCGGGGTCTAATCTGAAAAAATCAGAAGTTAACTTTGAATAAAATAACTATTGATCCAGTCTGTACGGACTGTGGTACCTTGGTTCGGGGACTTTCAAGAGTACATACAAGTACAACCGTACAGCACCCGCAATTTTTAGAGAAATTTCACTTTTGTCCTACGTACTAATTAATCATTAATTTAGTACAGATAATTATTTTTACATATAATTAGTAATTTTTAGAGAAATTTCACTTTTGTCAACCGTGCCGAATTCGAGATGTGTTAGTGAAGATAATTAGTAATTTAATTAACATAAAAAATGAATTAATTATTAAATTCAACGTATCAATAAAAATACATACTAATCAATCATTATTTTATTTTTACATATAAATTTAAATTTAATTGATTTACTAATTAATTTTACTAACATTTATCGAAATGAGTATGAAGGATAGGGAAGAACGTTTGTGGGGGACATAATAAATGCATTCGATTTTTTATGTACACCATTCAAAATTTTCCCATCTAAAAAAAAGTTATATAAATGGTGTCCCCAAAACTCAAAAGCCTTAATTGAATTGATTAATATTTTTAATCGAAGTAATTAACGGACTAATTGACAGTTTAATTAAATTGACGTGTAAATTAACATATACTAATATTAACATATTAAAATCATTTGACGTGTCAATTAACCATTGATTAAGGTGTTAATGAATCCAACTAATTTTTTTTTGTCTACCGCATTAAGAGTGTTGGTGTGAGATGAGGTGCATAGTATAATATTTTGAATAAATATATGGCACCTCCACAATTCCAAAAAATTATCATTGACATGTCAATTGAGGAGGATTAAGTGGATTGATTAGACCGTTTAATTGAATCAATTGAAATAAGTTGATTATAGGACTAATCAATCCATTTAACATTTCTCGATTGACGCATCAACGATGTTTTTTAGAGTTGTGGGTGTGCCATATATAATCCCATATATTTTCTCCCAAAAAAGATGACGTTCATTTTGAAAAATTTGTAAATATATCTATTTTGACTGGTAACTTGATGTACAGTTTAAAAGTAATACTAACTTATAATATGAATCAAATATTATTAAAAAAAATAAATTTTTGGTCCCTTACCTTTTATCTAAAATTCAATCAAGTTTCTAATATTTTGATTTGATCAAATCAAATTCCTTACCTTTTCAATTTGATCAATTAAGTCTCTTATATTTTTAAATTTGGTTCAATGGGGTTCTTCCATCCATGAACTGATGACTGTACCATTAAGTTGTGACGTGACAAATTATGAGATGTCATATTTGATGAAGTGACAACCTATAACATATCAAATTTAATAACGCGACAACATAAATTATTTTTTAAAATATTTCATGTCATCAAATTTGATGACAAGTCCATAATTTATCTCGCCACGTCAATAAATTTGACATTTCATGATTGTCACATCAATCAAATATAACATGTCATTTATTGGCATGCCACAATTTACCGATTCGGTCATCAGTTAATGATGGAAGAACCGGCCGATTGAACCAAATTAAAAAAGAAATGAACTTAATTGACGAAATTGAAAAAATAAGAAAAACATGAAGGACTTCATTGAATTTTAGATAAAAAATAAGGAACAAAAAGTTGACTTTTTTTTTTTTAGAAAAAAAGAACGGCTCAAACGTGAAGGTATAGACTTATGACACAAACGAAATACTGGCAAACGTGGAATAGCGGGCAGTTGACTGGAATAAAATAACTAATTTATGTTTGTAGTAGTTATTCCACTCTATATATACGTCATAAATAATCGAGGAATAGGAAGTGTACCTCTCCTCATCTTTTATCGTTGAAGTTTCAAGGTAAGTAATTAGATGCAAAAAAAAAAAAGTATTTAATTTCATCTAAAGAATACGCTCATGGCCATGGAAGCTGGGGTGTCTAGGCTACATTCTTTTTTCATAAAAAAAAATTTAGATTTAGATGGCGGGTTTCGGTTTTATCAAATGCCTTAAAGTTGAAATGTTATTTACCAGTAAACCATGTTTTCTGTAATCAGTGATTAAATTTTCATGAAATTCCATTTAAGAGTAAAACAACAGATCCTCGTTGGCAAATATATGCAAGTTTGCTTGTTATTTTTTCAGTAAATTTGTACATTTTATATTCAAAAATAAACTTATAATAATATCAATATCTATCATTGTAGCAAGAAAGTACCAAGAGAAAAAGAGAGGAGAAAGAAAGCAGGTGAACAAACGCAAAATGGCTCGTGCACAGCTGAACGTACTGTCGAAGCTCGATGCCGCCAAGACACAAGGGTACCATTTCCTGGCAATTGTAGTTGCAGGCATGGGTTTCTTCACCGATGCTTATGACTTGTTTGCCGTAGGCCTCATATCCAAGTTGTTGGGCCGTATCTACTACTTCGACCCAACCTTCAGCTCCCCCGGTACCCTTCCTCCCAATGTATCGGCTGCAGTAAATGGCGTGGCCTTATGCGGGACCCTCGCCGGCCAGTTATTCTTTGGCTGGCTTGGTGACAAGCTTGGCAGGAAGAGCGTGTACGGATTCACGCTACTCATGATGGTTGTTTGCTCGATTGCCTCGGGTCTCTCATTCGGCCACCAAGCAAAAGGTGTTATCACCACCCTCTGCTTCTTCAGATTCTGGCTAGGATTTGGTGTTGGGGGAGATTACCCTCTTTCTGCTACCATTATGTCAGAGTATGCCAACAAGAAAACCCGTGGATCTTTCATAGCTGCCGTCTTCGCTATGCAGGTAAATATCGATTTTTATAACGTGATATTAATCCATCATCTCATATTGTAAGATATATAGTTATATGGGAAAATATATCCTGCCTCACAAAATTCATCGATGGATTGACTAAAAAAAATTAAATGGATTGATTAATATTTACAATTGACTCAATTAAATATTAATTGACATGTTTAATTGACACGTCAATAATTAATAATATATTATTATTAGTAGATATTAATTGACGTGTCAATTCAATTAAACGATCGACTAAATCGTTAATCAAATCAATTAATAGTACTAATCAAACCCCTAATTATATATAGCATATTCTTTCCGGACAGCATGATAACAAGGGATACTTAATGTTGTACTTTTATTGGAAGGGCAAAGAAATAACATACTAATTAGTTTGTGAATACGAATTAATCAAGACATATTAGTGACAACACATGGACAAATATAAACACAAATACAATATCAACGATAACTTAACTAATTTCATTGAAAAATATTATGTAGGGTTTTGGAATCCTGTTTGCGGCAGTGGTCTCATTGATCGTGTCAGTAGGGTTCAAGAACCATTACAAAGCCCCACCTTACAGTGTTGATCGCGCTGGCTCAACCGTTCCCCAAGCCGACTATATTTGGCGCATCATACTCATGTTGGGTTCCTTGCCGGCTGCATTGACATACTACTGGAGAATGAAGATGCCCGAAACTGCACGTTACACAGCGCTAGTCGCCAATAACGCCAAGAAAGCTGCAAATGACATGTCTAAAGTGCTACAAGAGGATATTGAAGTGGATCCGGAGAGAGCGGAGGGTACTGAGGTCGCCAGTGGAGATCAATGGGGTCTCTTCTCCCCCCAATTTGCAAAGCGCCATGGTATTCACTTGCTGGCCACAACCACCACCTGGTTTTTCTTGGACGTCGCATTTTACAGTCAAAATCTATTTCAGAAGGATATCTTCAGCAAGGTCGGATGGATTCCAAAGGCTGCGACAATGAATGCAATTGAAGAGGTTTATCGTATCTCACGTGCTCAGACTCTCATCGCGCTTTGTGGTACCGTGCCTGGGTACTGGTTCACCGTAGCCTTTATTGACATTATCGGCCGATTTTGGATCCAACTTATGGGCTTCTTCATGATGACCGTCTTCATGCTCGGTTTGGCCATTCCGTACCACCATTGGACCTTACCCGGCCACCACACTGGTTTTGTGGTCATGTATGGTTTGACCTTTTTCTTTGCCAATTTTGGGCCCAATGCCACTACTTTTGTGGTGCCAGCAGAAGTCTTTCCCGCTAGGCTCAGGTCAACCTGCCATGGTATCTCAGCTGCCTGTGGAAAGGCCGGTGCCATAATTGGTGCATTTGGTTTCTTGTATGCCTCTCAAGGGAAGACTACGGCCACCAAGGATCGTGGGTACCCGAATGGTATTGGATTACGTAATTCGCTTTTTGTACTTTCTGGCACCAATGTCCTTGGTTTGTTTTTTAGCTTGTTAGTGCCCGAGGCCAAAGGCAAGTCACTTGAGGAGATGTCCAAGGAGAATTTGGAAGAGGGCGAGGAGTGAGCTTAATAATTGATCTTGTTCAGGATGGCTTGTTGTTGCATTTGTGTGGTTTGATTTATATTCTTTGTGTGCATGACATTTTTTTTATGGTTTTTAAATTTGTGTGTATTTTTAAAACCGTTAAACTTCAATGTAATTTTGCTTATATAATAAATTGAACTTTTTCTTGACACGTAGCCTCATAAAAAATTCAATTTGTAAGAATAACTACGAATTTGTTTAAGCAAATATAGCGTTTTCGTCATGGAGCTTGGGAAAAAAGAATTCTCTTTGGTCATAAAACTAATGAAAGTGCTTAAACATTAATTTAGAATGTTAAGTGGGCTTTAAATACAATCGGTGTGTAGTGGCCTCTAAACTTACCAAATAAAAACCAAATCTATTGAAATTATGTTTCTATATCAAAACCCGATGCCCTTTAACATAATACAAAAAAAACAAGGATAAGTATGTTTTTTGTCAAAATATCCTTCACAAGGCCACATATATAACAATACCTTTTAGTAAAAATAGCATAAAACCAAAATAATATAATGATGATAATAATAATATTACATCGAATAAATTTCATCATATAATTAGAACTCACTTATGTATAAGCTGAAGAAAATAAATTATATATCAACTAGTAGATTGTACGCATGAGAATAGATGAACGTACGCGTTCGTTGGCATGCTTTTAATTAGGAAGCCATTTCATACCAATTTAATTACTTAAAACTTTAAAAGTGCAAGTTTCAATTGTGACGTGAACTTGTTGGCATGCAATGAGCTCTAAATAGTAACTTCACAAGTACATAAATTATGTTGAGTTCATTAATCAAATACACAGCTATATTGATTTTATCTGGTTGTGTAAAGCTAACAAAAATGGATGATTCGATTGAGGAATCTACACTAAAAAGTAGTTTTCTAGTACTTAAATAGTCTAATTCCGTTTTCAATACTAGTATAGGATTTATACATTCCAATGCCATAAAGTATGTCATAAAGTAGTTTCAATTGTGACCTTTTTTTTATTTATCAATGTTTTAAATAGCGTGTTGCAGTACGTAGCGTTTTGACGTTTAATTTAGCGGTTAGCGTTAGCGGGCGATATAGCGCCGCTTCACCATCGCAGCGAATTTTGATCAAAATTATTATTTTTATAATAATACAATATGCATATAAATATAAATTAGCGGCTCAATATTATAAATAAAATTGTATATAATGCTTAATTATATCAATCTCACATACTAACATAAATTAAAAATTCATCTCTAAGAAAAAAATATTATTGTTATTATTATTATATTATTGTAATTATAATAAGGCTATTAATAGTTGTTGTTGTTGTTATTATCTTAATCTTCCTATAATAATAATAATAATAATAATAATAATAATAATAATTATTATTATTATTATTATTATTATTATTATTATTATTATTGTTATTATTATTATTATTATTATTATTATTATTATTATTATTATTATCGTTGTTGTTGTTATTATTACTATTATTATTTAATAACAACAATTATTACTGTATACTAATAATATTAATAATAATAATTATTATTGTTATTATTATTTAGTACCAATAATAATAATAATAATAATTATTATTATTATTATTATTATTTAATAACAATTATTATTATTGTATAATGATAATAGTGATTATTATTATTGTTATTATTATTTAATAACAATAACAATAATAATTATAATAATAATAATTATTATTATTATTATTATTTGTACAATTAATATTATTATTACTATCATTATTTTAATATTATTGTTATTATTACTATTGTTATTAGTAGTTTTAACATTATTATGATTTTTATAATAATAATAATAATTATTATTATTATTATTATAATAATAATCACGTTATAGCACCGCTACGGCCGCTATATTCGAACGCTTCATGCTATAGCGGCCCGCTATAGCGTTGCAGCGGAACAAAATGCTACATAGCTAAATTCCGATGCGATGCAGCATTTACCTTCAAAAATTCGCTATAGCGCGCTCTAGCGCCGCTACAGCGCCGCTATTTAAAACACTGGTATTTATGCATCCAATCGTTTCGACGAACGCGTACGTTCATCTATCCTCATGCGTGCAATCTACTAGTTGATCTATAATGTATTTTCTTCAGCTTATACATAAGTGAGTTCTAACTATATGATGAAATTTATTCGATGTAATATTATTATTATCATCATTATATTATTTTTGTTTTATGCTATTTTTACTAAACGGTATTGTTATATATGTGGCCTTGTGAAGGATATTTTGACAAAAAAACATACTTATCCTTGTTTTTTTTGTATTATGTTAAAGGGCATCGGGTTTTGATATAGAAACATAATTTCAATAGATTTGGTTTTTATTTGGTAAGTTTAGAGGCCACTACACACCGATTGTATTTAAAGCCCACTTAACATTCTAAATTAATGTTTAAGCACTTTCATTAGTTTTTATGACCAAAGAGAATTCTTTTTTGCCAAGCTCCATGACGAAAACGCTATATTTGCTTAAACAAATTCGTAGTTATTCTTACAAATTGAATTTTTTATGAGGCTACGTGTCAAGAAAAAGTTCAATTTATTATATAAGCAAAATTACATTGAAGTTTAACGGTTTTAAAAATACACACAAATTTAAAAACCATAAAAAAATGTCATGCACACAAAGAATATAAATCAAACCACACAAATGCAACAACAAGCCATCCTGAACAAGATCAATTATTAAGCTCACTCCTCGCCCTCTTCCAAATTCTCCTTGGACATCTCCTCAAGTGACTTGCCTTTGGCCTCGGGCACTAACAAGCTAAAAAGCAAACCAAGGACATTGGTGCCAGAAAGTACAAAAAGCGAATTACGTAATCCAATACCATTCGGGTACCCACGATCCTTGGTGGCCGTAGTCTTCCCTTGAGAGGCATACAAGAAACCAAATGCACCAACTATGGCACCGGCCTTTCCACAGGCAGCTGAGATACCATGGCAGGTTGACCTGAGCCTAGCGGGAAAGACTTCTGCTGGCACCACAAAAGTAGTGGCATTGGGCCCAAAATTGGCAAAGAAAAAGGTCAAACCATACATGACCACAAAACCAGTGTGGTGGCCGGGTAAGGTCCAATGGTGGTACGGAATGGCCAAACCGAGCATGAAGACGGTCATCATGAAGAAGCCCATGAGTTGGATCCAAAATCGCCCGATAATGTCAATAAAGGCTACGGTGAACCAGTACCCAGGCACGGTACCACAAAGCGCGATGAGAGTCTGAGCACGTGAGATACGATAAACCTCTTCAATTGCATTCATTGTCGCAGCCTTTGGAATCCATCCGACCTTGCTGAAGATATCCTTCTGAAATAGATTTTGACTGTAAAATGCGACGTCCAAGAAAAACCAGGTGGTGGTTGTGGCCAGCAAGTGAATACCATGGCGCTTTGCAAATTGGGGGGAGAAGAGACCCCATTGATCTCCACTGGCGACCTCAGTACCCTCCGCTCTCTCCGGATCCACTTCAATATCCTCTTGTAGCACTTTAGACATGTCATTTGCAGCTTTCTTGGCGTTATTGGCGACTAGCGCTGTGTAACGTGCAGTTTCGGGCATCTTCATTCTCCAGTAGTATGTCAATGCAGCCGGCAAGGAACCCAACATGAGTATGATGCGCCAAATATAGTCGGCTTGGGGAACGGTTGAGCCAGCGCGATCAACACTGTAAGGTGGGGCTTTGTAATGGTTCTTGAACCCTACTGACACGATCAATGAGACCACTGCCGCAAACAGGATTCCAAAACCCTACATAATATTTTTCAATGAAATTAGTTAAGTTATCGTTGATATTGTATTTGTGTTTATATTTGTCCATGTGTTGTCACTAATATGTCTTGATTAATTCGTATTCACAAACTAATTAGTATGTTATTTCTTTGCCCTTCCAATAAAAGTACAACATTAAGTATCCCTTGTTATCATGCTGTCCGGAAAGAATATGCTATATATAATTAGGGGTTTGATTAGTACTATTAATTGATTTGATTAACGATTTAGTCGATCGTTTAATTGAATTGACACGTCAATTAATATGTACTAATAATAATATATTATTAATTATTGACGTGTCAATTAAACATGTCAATTAATATTTAATTGAGTCAATTGTAAATATTAATCAATCCATTTAATTTTTTTTAGTCAATCCATCGATGAATTTTGTGAGGCAGGATATATTTTCCCATATAACTATATATCTTACAATATGAGATGATGGATTAATATCACGTTATAAAAATCGATATTTACCTGCATAGCGAAGACGGCAGCTATGAAAGATCCACGGGTTTTCTTGTTGGCATACTCTGACATAATGGTAGCAGAAAGAGGGTAATCTCCCCCAACACCAAATCCTAGCCAGAATCTGAAGAAGCAGAGGGTGGTGATAACACCTTTTGCTTGGTGGCCGAATGAGAGACCCGAGGCAATCGAGCAAACAACCATCATGAGTAGCGTGAATCCGTACACGCTCTTCTTGCCAAGCTTGTCACCAAGCCAGCCAAAGAACAACTGGCCGGCGAGGGTCCCGCATAAGGCCACGCCATTTACTGCAGCCGATACATTGGGAGGAAGGGTACCGGGGGAGCTGAAGGTTGGGTCGAAGTAGTAGATACGGCCCAACAACTTGGATATGAGGCCTACGGCAAACAAGTCATAAGCATCGGTGAAGAAACCCATGCCTGCAACTACAATTGCCAGGAAATGGTACCCTTGTGTCTTGGCGGCATCGAGCTTCGACAGTACGTTCAGCTGTGCACGAGCCATTTTGCGTTTGTTCACCTGCTTTCTTTCTCCTCTCTTTTTCTCTTGGTACTTTCTTGCTACAATGATAGATATTGATATTATTATAAGTTTATTTTTGAATATAAAATGTACAAATTTACTGAAAAAATAACAAGCAAACTTGCATATATTTGCCAACGAGGATCTGTTGTTTTACTCTTAAATGGAATTTCATGAAAATTTAATCACTGATTACAGAAAACATGGTTTACTGGTAAATAACATTTCAACTTTAAGGCATTTGATAAAACCGAAACCCGCCATCTAAATCTAAATTTTTTTTTATGAAAAAAGAATGTAGCCTAGACACCCCAGCTTCCATGGCCATGAGCGTATTCTTTAGATGAAATTAAATACTTTTTTTTTTTTGCATCTAATTACTTACCTTGAAACTTCAACGATAAAAGATGAGGAGAGGTACACTTCCTATTCCTCGATTATTTATGACGTATATATAGAGTGGAATAACTACTACAAACATAAATTAGTTATTTTATTCCAGTCAACTGCCCGCTATTCCACGTTTGCCAGTATTTCGTTTGTGTCATAAGTCTATACCTTCACGTTTGAGCCGTTCTTTTTTTCTAAAAAAAAAAAAGTCAACTTTTTGTTCCTTATTTTTTATCTAAAATTCAATGAAGTCCTTCATGTTTTTCTTATTTTTTCAATTTCGTCAATTAAGTTCATTTCTTTTTTAATTTGGTTCAATCGGCCGGTTCTTCCATCATTAACTGATGACCGAATCGGTAAATTGTGGCATGCCAATAAATGACATGTTATATTTGATTGATGTGACAATCATGAAATGTCAAATTTATTGACGTGGCGAGATAAATTATGGACTTGTCATCAAATTTGATGACATGAAATATTTTAAAAAATAATTTATGTTGTCGCGTTATTAAATTTGATATGTTATAGGTTGTCACTTCATCAAATATGACATCTCATAATTTGTCACGTCACAACTTAATGGTACAGTCATCAGTTCATGGATGGAAGAACCCCATTGAACCAAATTTAAAAATATAAGAGACTTAATTGATCAAATTGAAAAGGTAAGGAATTTGATTTGATCAAATCAAAATATTAGAAACTTGATTGAATTTTAGATAAAAGGTAAGGGACCAAAAATTTATTTTTTTTAATAATATTTGATTCATATTATAAGTTAGTATTACTTTTAAACTGTACATCAAGTTACCAGTCAAAATAGATATATTTACAAATTTTTCAAAATGAACGTCATCTTTTTTGGGAGAAAATATATGGGATTATATATGGCACACCCACAACTCTAAAAAACATCGTTGATGCGTCAATCGAGAAATGTTAAATAGATTGATTAGTCCTATAATCAACTTATTTCAATTGATTCAATTAAACGGTCTAATCAATCCACTTAATCCTCCTCAATTGACATGTCAATGATAATTTTTTGGAATTGTGGAGTTGCCATATATTTATTCAAAATATTATACTATGCACCTCATCTCACACCAACACTCTTAATGCGGTAGACAAAAAAAAATTAGTTGGATTCATTAACACCTTAATCAATGGTTAATTGACACGTCAAATGATTTTAATATGTTAATATTAGTATATGTTAATTTACACGTCAATTTAATTAAACTGTCAATTAGTCCGTTAATTACTTCGATTAAAAATATTAATCAATTCAATTAAGGCTTTTGAGTTTTGGGGACACCATTTATATAACTTTTTTTTAGATGGGAAAATTTTGAATGGTGTACATAAAAAATCGAATGCATTTATTATGTCCCCCACAAACGTTCTTCCCTATCCTTCATACTCATTTCGATAAATGTTAGTAAAATTAATTAGTAAATCAATTAAATTTAAATTTATATGTAAAAATAAAATAATGATTGATTAGTATGTATTTTTATTGATACGTTGAATTTAATAATTAATTCATTTTTTATGTTAATTAAATTACTAATTATCTTCACTAACACATCTCGAATTCGGCACGGTTGACAAAAGTGAAATTTCTCTAAAAATTACTAATTATATGTAAAAATAATTATCTGTACTAAATTAATGATTAATTAGTACGTAGGACAAAAGTGAAATTTCTCTAAAAATTGCGGGTGCTGTACGGTTGTACTTGTATGTACTCTTGAAAGTCCCCGAACCAAGGTACCACAGTCCGTACAGACTTGATCAATAGTTATTTTATTCAAAGTTAACTTCTGATTTTTTCAGATTAGACCCCGCAATTTCTGGTAATACCCCAGAGAGTGAAATCGATAAATGATGTTTGTGAAAATATGATCAAATAATAGGAGCAAATTGGAAAAGATAACCTAGCTATGTCCACTTGTATAATTGTATTAATGAACGCAAACATGAGCGAACCATGACCGGGCATGTTTAATTTGGGATATTTTGAGGGACATGTATTTTAAAATTCTGAATTTATGTAAAATTAATTGTTTTACTTTTAGGTATATTGTATTTTATTACTAAAATTCTTGTATTTTAATTTTAGTATACATAAAAGGCAATATTTGAAAAAAAAAACGAATAAATGAAGAAACTTCGGCTGTCTTCCATTCATTCATGTTAATAAGACTTGAATTCACAATCGTTCATAACGTATAAATTTTGTGTTAAACACTAAACCATGAGTTATGGACCCATTGACACTAAAAAATAATGTTTGATTTGAGATATTTTGAAATGAATAAATAGACTAAATACACGTATTTGACAATTCATGTACTTAATACATGTGAGTTGTTTCGTTAGATGAATTTCGAAACTACAAAAACAAGAATATGTAATATCTTATTCAAACTGGTAAAATTCAAATATTTAAATATTTTGCACATATTATATTATATTAGAAAAATATGTTTCAAAATATACTAATGATGTATTCAGTCTTATATCATACTAATTTTATAGCATACTAATTTTTAGATATAATATTATTTTAGACATAACATACTTGTGTATTTTTAAACACATATTCTTTTAGACAAAATATATTATTTTATAACATATTAGTTTTTTTTTAATTTTAGATAATTGCTTTTCATATCAGAAATTCATAAAAAATTTCCTATTTTTGAAAATAAAAGAACAATTACAGGGACACATAAATTCAAATTTGATACAAATGTATAAGTTTGTGATATTATTTAATCAAATAGGTAACATAAATAAAAATACGAACTTGTACATTTGTGTTAAATATTAACCCTCATTGAAATAGATAGCTTGCAATGAGCTAATTAACATAAATATTTAAACCGCACTGAATTCTAATATGTTCAAAATTAATTATTAATGAATCGTACTTAATTTCACAAGTCATTCCATGACAAGGCAATAGAAGGAATATTCGAGGAATAAACCGTACAAAGTCTGAAAATTAGAAAGAGAAATTGGAGTCCAAATAATTTAATTGAATAGGCTAATTATGCTGGAATAATATGCGGGATTAACGGTAGTTATATAACTAGAAAAATAATTGAAGAATATTTGTTCTACATAATTATTACACTAAATGACAATGCTAAGCAAAATGTAATCTAACTTAATAAATAAAAAAAGATAATATTGCTACGAGGGGAGTATCGAAATTGTATTTCTTATTTTAATTAAAAAATACAATTATATACTTACACATATAGCTTACAAAACATCATAATTTTTACGTATTTTCCTCAAATTATACGATTTAATGATTACAATGTTTGCCTAGATCGATTATAATGTTTGCCTAGATCGATTTACACGTTTATATCGATTTATGTCGGATTTTACAATTAGGAACTAGACAATTACAATCTACAAATCGAACTCTACGTAATCGGTCGCGTGAGTTGTGAATCGTTTGTAGTGATGAATCGAAAGATCTATCCTAGATCAAGGGTTTGATTTAGAGGAATTAATCTCAAGATGGTTTGGCTAGATTTTCTCTCTTTTATGTTGTGCAAAAAATATTGTGGAAGAATTAGAGAGAGAAACCGTGGAGAAATTCTATTTATAGAACACATATACCCCTCACAATAAACAGTTTCCTATATGTTCCGTTCGAACGGAATAATCCTTCTGTTCGGATGGATCACAAGTCAACCTAGCCGTTGGAAAATAATCATTCGAAATCTGTCACTTCCGTTCAAACGAAGGTTGTTCCGTTCGAACGAAAATTAAAGCACTGTGTTTAACTTGACTTTGCACTTTTTCTATCGTTCGAACCTTGAGTGTTGCGTTCAAACGGAGTATTATGTTTCGCTTTAACGGATTGGTGGTCCCGTTTGAACGGAGCTTCTGTTGTTTTTGCTTTTGCAGAGTCAAGCTCAGGGACAGTGTTGCTTCCGTTAGAAACGTTGGTGTTATGTGTTCGAACGGAAGGAGTTCTGTTTCCAGAATTTGCAACCTTTCCATTTTGAATCTTTCTAACATATTAACTTTTCTAAATTGAACTTAATGTTGGGTATCGGCGTCACTACCGAGCCCCGCGCAGCGGGTTGTGAGGCCCGGTCCGCCCCGATCCCGATGACCACGTCACGGATCCGAACCTTATTCATTATGTATCAATAGATGGAAGACGATCGAACCTTATTCATTATCTTTCGAATATTGCCTTTTATGTATATTAATATTAAAATACACGAATTTTCGTAATAAAATACAATATTCCTAAAAGTCAAACAATTAATTTTAAATAAAATCGGAATTTTAAAATACATATCCCTCACAAACATCATATATCGATTTCATGTTCTGGGGTATTACCAGAAATTTCGGGGTATAATCTGAAAAATCAGAAGTTGACTTAGAATAAAATAACAATTGATCAAGTCTGTACGCACTGGTACTCTCTTTTTTTTAGATGGAAATCCGTAGGAACATTACGTATGAACCTCTATAAGTATCGTACAAAAGTACAACCGTACACGCAACAAAGGCCAGAATCTTTTATGTAGAGTATTTACGTTTTTCCATTTGTAAACGTAGCTATTTCGACTGGTAATTTGGCGAAACAATTTAAAAGTAATCTTAGCTTAATAATTTGGATCAAATATTATTAAAAAAAAAAAAACCCAAACACGAAGGTATATTCTTATACACAAACGAAATACTGGCAAACGTGGAATAGCGTGCAGTTGACTGGAATAAAATAAATATTTTTTTATGTTTGTAGTTATACGGCTTTATAGATGGGAGTTATTCCACCCTATAAATAGGTCATAATATCAAGGAAAAGTAAGTGCGCCTCTCCTCATCTTCTCTTGTTGAAGTTTCAAGGTACGTGTAATCAGATGCAAAAATAAGTATTTAATTTCCTCTAGACTTTATTTTTTTTTCATCAAATGCCTGAAAGTTGAAATGTTATTTACCAGTAAACCATGTTTCTCAGTTCAGTGATTAAATTTTCATGAAATTCCACTTGAGAACAAAAACAACAGCTCCTCGTTTGCAAATATATTTAAGTTTTGCGTGTTTTCTTCCAGTAAATTTATACAGTTTATATATAGTGACAAATAAACTCCTAATATCATTAATTATCATTGTAGGGAGAAAGTATTAAGAGGAAAGAGAGGAGAAGGAGAGCAGGCTAACAAACCAAAAATGGCTCGTGCACAGCTGAACGTACTGTCGAAGCTCGATGCGGCCAAGACACAAGGATACCATTTTCTGGCTATTATAGATCAAGGATTTGAATTTGAGGAATTAATCTCAAGACGGTTTGGCTAGATTTTCTCTCTTTGATGTTGTGCAAAAAATATTGTGGAAGAATTAGAGAGAGAAACTATGGAGGGGTTCTATTTATACCGCTTCCTTTTGTGATTAATAACCACAATATACTCGCCTCCGTAAATATAATCATAAATTATTGGTCTTGTGGAATCTTTCCACATAACCGTGTTTTCGTTTAAGCAAAACATTTACACACTTTTTGATCAAAAGTCGTGCTACATATTTGGACGTGCCATATTTGGAAACTGTTGTTGTTATAACTCTTTATAACCAACACGTCCTCCACACCATTATAGATAAAATAAAATCCTGAATCGATAAAACAGTAAGGTTGTGTCAAGTACATATCCTTTCATAAAATTTCTGTCAAGAAATTCGGTTTTGACATCCATTTTGCCACATCACATAGTCATAATACGCGACAATGGAAAGCAGAATTTTGAGAATGTGAAAGCATGGCAACATGCGAAAACGTTTCTTCATAGTCCCACTACGAATTACTTGAAACTCTTCGCTACGAGCCTCGCTTTGCATATATGCAAATTCCTATCCATGTAGGTTCTTTACCTTGAAAACCCATTCACATTTCACGGGTCTAACCCTGAAAGTAATGAAGTCAAGTTCTAAACTTGATAATTTACACGGATCGAATCTCAGATTTCATGACACCTTGCCATGTGGAACCGTTACTTTTCATAGCATCCTTGTAGGATATCGAATCATCATATGATTTCGATCTATCATCATTAGCAACGATAAATCCGTATTTACCGACTTATGATATAACCTACTTGATCTACGAAAAATTCCTTTGTGTGTTCGACTCGTATTCATCAACTCTTGATGAAGTCGTGTCAACTTTCATCGGTACAATGTTCATTTTCCAGATCTCGAACTCTTTCGAGATTCATTCTACTCCCACTAGCCCGCATAGAGATAAGCGACATAATTAAGTTCCAAACTTGTGCGCATTCGGTCGTCCTCTAAGAAGGCATCTCTTCGAGCCACGAAAATCTCATTTTCGTCCGGACGTTAGAACTAATACCCTTTAGTTTCCGTTAGGATATATGATAAACGAACAATTTTCAGATTTGGGATTGAGTTTAACCGAAACCAATTTCGAAATATACTCACATCCTCAAATCTGTACAAATGACAACTTCGGAACCATTCCGATCCATATCTCATATGGTGTCTTTTATACCGATTAGAAGGTTTATGGTCCATATCATATATGCAACCATTCATTAGTGCCGCTGTCTTAAGGGTGTATCCCCAAAACATTTTTGGGATATCCGTTTGACTTATCATTTATCGAAACATGTCAAACATGCGTTCATTTCCTCTTTTCAGACACATCTAAATGTTCCGAATAAAGGTAATCGTGAATCGATTCCACAATCATAAATGATCATCAATACTCACAACTCGAATACTCGCCTTCTCGATCCTATCGAAAGGTTTAGCTCAAATACTCGCCTTCTCAATCCTATCGAAAGGGCTTTGATTTTCTTGCTTAGTCGATTTTGTATTTTGTTTTGAAACTCTTTGAACCTTTCAAAAGTCTCCGTTTCGGCACGCATTAAACAGATATTACCGTATCTACTTTAACCGTCCGTAAACGTATCAAAATACCGATAGCCTCCTCTTGCCTCGGAATTTATCGGAACATTTACATCTAAATGCAATTTCCAATAATTCGTTGGATCTTTCTCCAACCTTTGGAGAATGATGCCCTTTGTCATATTGCCTAATAAATAAGTATCGTATCAATCAATCGAATCTAATTCGAAAGATTCTAGTAATCCATCATATGGAATCTAGATTCGCGTATCTCATTCATATGGCTAAGACGACAATGCCAAAAGAAGCAATCAACTTCTAAGTTTAATCCTCCTCGGATTTCACCGTTCTTTGAGTCATTAGTTTGGACAACTCCTTGTCCGAACTTTCTGTTTGGAAAACAATTTCCCAAAATACCCTTAGACATTTATTTCTTTCGATCCTGCCTTTGAATTACAAGGACATCCACGCATCTATATGCATTGGATTCCTCGGACGCTCCAAGCATCTCCTATTCAAATTTACATCGCATTTCATGCAATTCCGGGATCGAATTATCTATCGAATGCATATGATATTCGGTCACGAAGATCAAATCTCGTACCATCGACACACGAGTGTTAATTAAAGACCCGTAAGGCGTCTCAAAATTAACCTACTCTTTGAGCCGCATTGAACCATTCAACGCGCTCTACCTCTTGAAACTATTTCATGAGCGTTGTGTTTTACTTTCGTATACACCCGAATTCTCAAAAAAAATTTGAGAAATTTGCATCTATACATGCCACCACAAGGCACGTAATCTCGTTCGATTTCTTCTTAAAATACGTTTATCGAACCCGGCTTTCTCTAAAGCCAAAGCCTCGAGTCCTGAATCTACCATTTCCGTGTCCAACACGTTCCTTTAAGTCTAAGAACTATTCTTTAACTATCAAGGTTAATCATGGTAATTCCGGCCCAAAAGCCATCTATCATATCGATCTCATCGATATATTTGGTGTTGCTTGAAAACATAATTCTAAACGGATGATAAAGATTCAACTCCTAACCGTGCGTACTTAATCTATATGCTTATATGATGATTATTTGAATAGTATTATTTTATCGAATCGATAACCCTCATACCGATACGGGACTCCAAGTCCATAACACCCGAGATCCATATTTCGCAATCCTCCCACAAGTGACGAAGGCCTATCGAGTGGGATCTCGCTTATCTAGGTAGGATATAATCCAATCGCATCATATGCGACTCTCGAACCTTTATAGAATTTCGGTGATGGATCGTACCATATACAATCCCATTTCCGTGTGTGCATTTTAACTATGCCCCGAACTCCAATCGGATTGGCTTGGACGGTTAAGTCATAACCATATCAAACGTATCATCAAGTGGACTACTCACGTGCATGACGAAGGCCTAACAACACGTGAGTCCCCATTTAACGCTTGCCACCCATTGATACCAACAACATGTGTGCATGACGAAGGCCTAACAACACACATATTGTGATACCAATTTCGATGGTTGTTGAAATGGAAGGTATTTCCATGACTTAAATATTATGAGGGATCATAACTTTCATGTTTCATTAATTCGTGACATAATCATATTATATCACTATCACAAGATTTTCATAAATGCATATGTACTAATTAGGAAGACTAATGATTCTAAAGAATTACTTGTTTATATGCTAGTATGATTGATGCCGATCATATCGATATAAAGAACTCAAAATTTCGAGTTTCGTAGCCAAAGTTATCGCGAAAACAAAATCAGCATCGAGAGGGGGGTCCCTGCCCCATCCGAGGCCCGTGTGGCGCGAGAAAACCTCGCCCGGGACGCGTCCGGGGCGCCAAAAACTGCCCCCGGGGCGGCAGAAACTCTGATTTTCTGCAGATTTCGCCGTTTCTTCCGTTTTCGCTCGTTTCCAAAACGATAAATCATGAAACCTTTTCACGATCATTCCTAGATACTCTCAATCAACTTTTGATTGATCTCTAGTGAGTTCCACTTGTGATTTTAACGAAATTGACGTTCTAAATATGTAACATCATGCAAACGGGTACGAATTTGATAACCCGTGCGTATATCGAATATACGACTATGATTCGGCCCTCGAATCGATGGCGATCGCTCTGATACCACTCATGGGAATTCGCCCGTCCCGGGCCCGCGCAGCGGATATGAAGGCCCGGTCCGGTTTCCAAAATTCAAGATCACGCCATGACTTCGAGGGTACGATGCAAAGTAGGATAGATGATTACCAGCGTGAAATTGATCACGCACGACGGGTTGATCGTTCTTCCTTCTTTCTCCGGTCACGTTGGTGACTAGCACGTGCGTCCCATACCACACGTCTCCCACCGTCTTGACGCGCCTCCGGTTGTCTTCGTGCGTCCCACGTCCAAGCGCTTCCACCGTCTTTGACCGTTCTTTCTCTCCCTCGAGTTGATCACAATTGAAGAGCCACAAGTGTCTCTCCTCTACTTGTATCCACCGTGAGTCGGAGTTCGTCGGTCGCGGATTCACCTGCCTAGACGATGCACCGGCGAACTTGCTTGATCGATTGATTCTCTTCTCCGGAAAAACTGTTTTTCTCGATTTTTCTCTCTTCGCACTCTTTCACTCTTGAGAAAAATTCTCTCTAATTTCTGGATTAATCTTATTAATTCCACAGGGGTTGAACTGAATGAATTGGTTGGACTGAATCAATTGGTCTAGAGAGAGAGAGAGAAACATCATATTTATATCACGTAGGATAAGGATGGGCCAAAAGGTATGTATATCTCATATACACCTTTTCAGACAGAAAACTGCAGACACCCTTTCAGTATTCTGCTATGTTGCACGGATACGGATACGGGTAGCGTATCCGATACGATACGGATACGGCGATACGACAATTTTCAAAAAATCACGGATACGGATACGGCTATATAATTATTAGTTTAATATATTTATGTTATATATAATTAATAAATAAGTAATAAATTAAATAATAAATTAATAATATTTTTAAATTAAATATTATGACAATAAATAATATCAACCAAACAATACAAGTATCATAAAACTATCATAAATTTGTTCTAGAAATATTTTAGAACTAATCTAGAAGTATTTTAGAAATATTCTATATAATTTATTTAAAAATATTATGGGCCAAAATATATAATGGGCCGAAGTATCCTAAATGGAGTATCCTAGCCGTATCCTGGACGTATCCCCAGCCGTATCCTGCCGTATCCCCGCCGTATCCGAAAAAAATAAATATTAAAATATTCGGATACGCCACGTGGCGTATGCGATACGTATCCGAGCCGTATCGCACCCGTATCCGTATCGGATACGCGTATCCTCAGGATACTTCTGCATTTTTGAAGTATCCGCGTAACATAGGTATTCTGTTGAAACGAAAATATTCAATCGTCCCAACCGACTTTAAACCTTCACGAAAGTTGTAGATAATCTTAGTATCTTTCAAACCCAATTTGGCCTGGCCCAATTGGAGTTCGGATGCGAAAGTTACGGACGTTTTGCTAACTGTATGTCAAACTGTCGCACCCTTTCGGTATTCCATTAAAACGACACTGATACTTCGTTCAAATGAAAAATATTTCTATATGAAAGTTCTAGATAATCTCATTATCTATCTAACCCAATTGAACCATTCAAATTGGATTATCCTACTGAAAGATATGACCACGAATGTATGCTTACATTCGTTTATCCTTGTGTACACTTTTACGGTTGATCATGAAACTGTATTTCCTTCAGGAGACGGGTTGACTGCGTAATTGCTTTACTCGCTTCGATCCCGATAACACGTGCGTCCCAAGTGTGAAAGATTTGGTTGATATATTCATCGATAGGCCTAAGAGATATCTCTTTCTTTCGTAAGCAATAATTTCTATCTTGATGATTCACATCAGATTTCGTGTTTCAGATATTACCCGATCATAATCCGATGACCATCATGTTCTAGATAGTGAAAGACTATATCTAAGTATCATGCTACGCACGAAAAATGATCCATGATCATCTCAAGTGTGAAGAACTAAGACCCCATTCGTTACGATTCCATCTACAATGACTAAACCACGTCATGGTATCGCACTTTTGGTCAAGTCATAATATGCATAACCTAATGCATATCAATATTCCCGATTCGACAAACTCTTTCTCCTATGATTAGCAAAACATAATCATCACCTAAGTATAATATCGTGTACACGTTAGTCTATTATCGTATAATATATATACTTATCACCTAAGTATCCTAATCGTGACTAGGGATGGTTTTGAAATACAACTTTTAAAATGTGACGATTTTACTTAACATAATCACTTATTATGTAGACGCTCACACAAGTTATAAATCAAGGTTCGTGCAATCAAATTACACAACCTCACACAAGTTTTCATATAAGTATAAATGCAATTAAAATTTTAATTTTTTTTAAAATCCACTAATATAAATCAAGGTTCCGCTACGCCCCGTTAGTGTCAATTTTCGTTAGGTATCAAATACCTATGAAACTATTCATAAATTTTCACATCCATGTGAATTTTATCGAGTATAAGTTTGGAGTGGTTATGCTGTTTCATTTTCATTTTGAGCATCTCATGTGAATTTTCACATGTCATGTTTCAGTTTTATTTTGAGCATGGCCATGCATTTCTTCAGTCCCAACTCAACGGTTGGCCAAAGGTATCTTCCTCCAAAGAGAATATATCTCATCTTGGTTGCTCACATTCCCCGTCGTGCTTCGCTTCACACCCTACAACACCCTATAAGTCATCTGTCACAATGGCACATAAATGTATCATAGTATGAAGTTCCACACACAAGAATCCATGACAATTTCAGGTCGTAGGGTTTACTAGACTATCTGTAATGATAATCAATGATGACAATAACCGTGCATATTCCCATGTGGTTGTCATTCCAATATGTGATATCTATTACATATCTATGTTCTGAATTTGATAACCAGTATCCAAGGTTAGCAAAACGTAATCATCAGTTTGCAAACATACTAGTTTGAGTACACAGCTTTCCTAAGCAAGTATGATTGCCTCTACAAACATCCTATGTACTACTAGGGATTACCTTTTGAATGACATATTCTTTGATTCATAGTTTAAGTATCAAATTCATGTACTTTGATGATATGGTCGAGATTGTCATTCAAGGTTTACTCTTATAAGATTAAAATTTAAATTAAATACACTTAACCATAATAATGATAAGAAATTTTTATTGAATAAATAATATTGCATTACACAATCATTCGTAACTATTACATAGGCAAAGGCCTAAGGCACAACTTCATTATCCACCAAAACGTGCACTTTGTTCTTGATTTTTGAAAACTTGTACGTTTTTGCACTTATTTTTTAATTTCTTAAACCACCCTCTTTATATTTAAATTGAGTAGATTTTTGAAAAAATTTGTTCAGCGGACACAGTGTCAGAAATTTAGCATTTATCCTAAAGGAAGATAGATCATAGGGTGGTTATTTTTAAATTTCTTGTTTTTCAAAATATAAGGTTTTATTTTGTAGATTTAAATACATATAATATCTTAAAAAAACACATACTTTGGATAACACTTGGGACAAGAGCGTATTTCTGATTTTAAAAGGACGATGAATTTATTCATGGTTAGTTAAATGAGAATTTAAAAAATATTTTTGGTTCATGACATTTTCGATAAAAAATTTCATTTCAAAATTAAAAAAATAATTCATTATTTCCCAAAACCTCAAATTTCATTTGAACACAAAAAGTATTGAAATTTGTAAGCACATGTGACGGTTTTGTTTAAAAAAAAAATTTGTTAATTTTTTTTTTGACATGGTTGTTCTCTTTATTTTTTTACATTCATAGTAAAGTTCATGCATAGCATATTTTATAATTTGAATTTGTGAAAATACCATGCAAGAAAATACAATTTAAAAAAATGCATATTTAGTATTTAACAAATTGAAATTAAGTATTTTCTTTTAAAACTATAATAGTAAGAATCCTATATAATACTAAGTACGTTATATCTGTGTTTTTTTTAAACAACTTTTGTATTAAAAGTTTCAAAATTTATTACAAATTAATAAGAATTGTTTACCTAATAACTTCTTAAACTTACAAACGTATATCTATTACCATTGTTCTTTTTGGGGTTTTAAATTGAAAATTTTCAAATAATGTTAAATAAATTTTAATTATTTTTTTTGTTTTATTCAATTTCAATATTATTTTTTCAATTATTTTCACTATTAAATGTGTTATTGTGTATAATTTCATTAAATTTAGGATCGACAAAAAAAAATTTAGTAATATATAGTTAATTATGTGTGTGAGCACATAAGTCATATGATTCGTGTTTCTCTATTTTGTATTTCATGAACTATTGTGAATAACAATAATATAAATTTTTTTTATTTAAAAAAAAATCAAGTTATACCTAAAATATTATTATATAGATGCACTAATATTTTTTATTATTTGATAAAAATGAGCTATTTTGTACAACAACATAATAGAATCGTAAAACGTATAAAAGATTACGCATAAATGAGTTCTAATAATATGATGCGAAATAATTGATTTTCAATGTAATATTATTATTATCATCATAAAGGGTATGTTTGATTTGGGAGATTTTGATATACATGGATATGTGAAATCCATATATTTGATGATTCATATGAGTTGTTTGATTTGTTGTATTTTGAAATCATGTATATCAATTCCTTGTTTGATTCTTTGGTGCAAAATCAAGGATTTTAATATTTTAATATTTAATTCTTATCATATAATATAATACTATTGTATATAATATAATATAATATAATATAATATAACATAATATTGTTATTATATTATTTTATATTATATTACTTTACATTATAATTTATTATGTTATGTTATGTTATGTTATATTATATTATATTATATTATATTGTTTTATATGATATGATATGATATTATAATATATGATATTGAATCATTTTATATTGTTTTATATTATATTAAATTTTATGATATTATATGATGTTATTTTCTATACCGTTATTTTCTATTATATTATATTATATTATATTATGTTGTTTTATATTTACTATATTATACTATATTATATTATATTGTTTTATATGATATTATATGATATTGGTTTATATATATTATATTATGTTGTTTTATATTATATTATATTATATTATATTATATTATTTTATACTATTTTATTTTATACTATATTATAGTATATTATATTATAATGTTTTATATTATATTATATTACATTATATGTTAGTATATAATATAATATTATATTGGAATAATATAATATAATATAATATAATTATTATTCATAAATATAATTTGAAGAAATAATATTATAATCAAATACATGGATAGCCATATCCATCTATTTGAAATACCAATTTTTTGTGTTTATAATAATATCCACCTTTTAATCCATGATTTCACCAAAATACACCAAATCAAACAATGAACTGTATTTGAAATCATGGATATCCAAATACAATCCACCCTAATTCACCAAATCAAACATGTCCAAAATTTAGCATAACTTAATATATTATGGTAGAAATTGATCCTGGATAGTATCAGTTAAAGAAGATTATTTTACTCGTCCGAAAAGTAATAAATATAATAAAAGGTCAAATTTTACTGAGAGTCGAGTATTGTAGCGGTCAAATTTATGTTTATTAACTAAGAGGTCTTGAGTCCGTGTACCTAGTACTTTTGACTTTCTTTTTTGTTCGAGGTCCTTTAAGTTCAGGCTTCTTATAAAATGATCATTGCTCCGTCTCTGGTTTTATGTTATTTTTACTAAAAGGTATTATTATATACGTGGCCTTGTGAAGCGTTTTTGCCTAAAAGGCATAATTATCCTTGTTTTTTTGTATTATGTTGAAGGGCATCGGTTTTGATAAAGAAACATAATTTTAATAGATTTGGTTTTTATTTGGTAAGTTCAGAGCCCTCTACGCATCGATTGGATTTAGAACCCACTTAACACCTTAAATTCATGATTAAACACTTTCGCTAGTTCTTCTGACGAAAGACAATTCTCTTTCGCCAAGTCCCATGACAAAAATGTTATATTTGCAAATGGAACAAATTCCTAGCTATTCTTACAAATTGGATTTTTGAAAAGGCTACATGTCAACAAAAATTTCAATTTATTGCATAAGCAAAATTATATTGAAGTGTAACGGATTTAAAAATACACACAAATTTAAAAACCATAAAAAGAAAAAATGTCATGAACACAAAGAATACAAATCAAACCACACAAATGCAACAGCAAGCCAACCTGAATAAGATCATGGTTAGGCTTACTCCTCGCCCTCTTCCAAATTCTCCTTGGACATCTCCTCAAGTGACTTACCTTTGGCCTCGGGCACTAACAAGCTAAAAAGAAAACCAAGGACGTTGGTGCCACAAAGTATAAAAAGCGAATTACGTAATCCAATACCATTTGGGTACCCACGATCTTTGGTGGCCGTAGTCTTCCCTTGAGAGGCATACAAGAAACCAAATGCACCAATTATGGCGCCGGCCTTTCCGCAGGCAGCTGAGATACCATGGCAGGTCGACCTGAGCCTGGCGGGAAAGATTTCTGCCGGCACCACAAAAGTAGTGGAATTGGGCCCAAAATTGGCAAAGAAAAAGGTCAAACCATACATGACCACAAAACCAGTGTGGTGGCCGGGTAAGGTCCAATGGTGGTACGGAATGGCCAAACCGAGCATGAAGACGGTCATCATGAAGAAGCCCATGAGTTGGATCCAATATCGGCCGATAGTGTCAATAAATGCTACAGTGAACCAGTACCCAGGCACGGTACCACAAAGCGCGATGAGAGTCTGAGCACGTGAGATACGATAAACCTCTTCAATTGCATTCATTGTCGCAGCCTTTGGAATCCACCCGACCTTGCTGAAGATATCTTTCTGAAAAAGATTTTGACTGTAAAATGCGACGTCCAAGAAAAACCAGGTGGTGGTTGTGGCCAGCAAGTGAATACCATGGCGCTTTGCAAACTGGGGGGAGAAGAGACCCCATTGATCTCCACTGGTGACCTCAGTACCATCCGCTTTTTCCGGATCAACTTCAATATCCTCTTGTAGCACTTTAGACATGTCACTTGCAGCCTTCTTGGCGTTATTGGCGACGAGTGCTGTGTAACGTGCAGTTTCGGGCATCTTCATTCTCCAGTAGTAAGTCAATGCAGCTGGCAAGGAACCAAACATGAGTATGATGCGCCAAACATAGTCGGCTTGGGGAACGGTTGAGCCCGCACGATCCACACTGTAAGGTGGGGCTTTGTAATTGTTCTTGAACCCTGATGACACGATCAACGAAACTATTGCTGCAAATAGGATCCCAAAACCCTACATAATATTTTTGGATAAAATTAGTTAAGTTGTCATTGTCATTGTATGTGTGTTTATATTTGTCCATGTGTTACTAATATGTCTTGATTAATACGTATTCACAATATAATTAGTACGGTATTTCCTTCCAATAAAAATACAAAAATAAATTGCCCTTGTAATCAATGATGTCATCAGAAAGAAGAAAAATAATAATATGCTATAGAGGGTATAAATGGGGTCATCAGATTTCGAAACATCCTCGTATTAGTAGTTAATTCACTTAATTAACATCTAGACTATTACATGTTATATGATTAACATGATAATTAACATTTATCTGGATTAATAAATGATAATTAAAAATTATTAATTCAACATTTTTTGTTAATTGGGCTTTAATTATGTGGTTTAATTTAAAAATCTGGTGGCAAAGTGTATAATTTCCCTATTATATATCTTACACTATGAGATGATCGAAAAAAAACCCTAATTACCTGCATGGCAAAGACAGCAGCTATGAAGGATCCACGGGTTTTCTTGTTGGCATACTCTGACATAATGGTAGCAGAAAGAGGGTAATCTCCCCCAACACCAAATCCTAGCCAGAATCTGAAGAAGCAGAGGGTGGTGATAACACCTTTTGCTTGGTGGCCGAATGAGAGACCCGAGGCAATCGAGCAAACAACCATCATGAGTAGCGTGAATCCGTACACACTCTTCCTGCCAAGCTTGTCACCAAGCCATCCAAAAAATAACTGGCCGGAGAGGGTCCCGCATAAGGCCACACCATTTACTGCAGCCGATACATTGGGAGGAAGGGTACCGGGGGTGCTGAAGGTTGGGTCGAAGTAGTAGATCCGGCCCAACAGCTTGGATATGAGGCCTACGACAAACAAGTCATAAGCGTCGGTGAAGAAACCCATGCCTGCAACTACAATTGCCAGAAAATGGTATCCTTGTGTCTTGGCCGCATCGAGCTTCGACAAGACGTTCAGCTGTGCACGAACCATTTTTGGTTTGCTAGCCTGCTCTTCTTCTCCCCTCTTTTCTCTTGATACTTTCTTTCTACAATGATAATTAATGATATTTTATGAGTTTATTTCAGTATATATAAAATGTATAAATTTACTGAAAGTAAACAAGCCAAACTTGCATATATTTGCAAACGAGGACCTGTTGTTCTTACTCTTAATTGGAATTTAATGGAAATTTAATCACTGAATAACATTTCAACTCTCACACATTTGATAAAATTGACAGCCCACCATAAAATCACAAAAAAAAAAATTGTGAAAAAAGAATGAAATATAGACATCCCCAGCTTCCATGGCAATGAGCCTATTATTTGGAAGAACTTAAAACTTTTTCTTTTGGATCTAATTACGTACCTTGAAACTTAAATGAGAGAAGATGAGGAGAGGTGCACTTCCTTTTCCTCAATTATTAGGACTTATTTATAGAGTGGAATAACTTCCAATCTATAAGCCGGACAACTATACAAACATAAATTAGTTATTTTATTGCAGTCAACTGCCCGCTATTCCACGTTTGCCAGTATTTCGTTTGTGTCACAAGTATATACCTCCACTTTCTTCCAGACTTTCATCGCAATAAAGTTTTATTTTGAGATGAATAAGATTAATAAAGATGCGATAAGATTAATATATCGTAATAAAGTTTTATTTCGAGACGATACTTCATTATTATCCTAAGAAACACTGTTTTTAAGACACAATTTCGTATGTACCGCAACAAATCGTGGTAGCATCACATATACGGCTAAAAACATGAAATTTCACCGATCACCTTATAAAACTCTTCAAATATCATGAATATCCATAAGTGAAATTTCCTACTTGCAAACTTTTTTTTTATTTTTTGTAAAATATCAATTTTATTTTATTTTATGTAAAGCTACTTTATATGTCTGTAGAGTTTTGAGAAGGGCTTATATATGCAGTTCCCATAATTCAATTAAACAATATTGATGAGATGACAAATTGTGTTTAGTTTAATTGGTTAGTATTCTTAATTGAATGAATGAACAGATTAATTGACCGTTTAATTTAATTCACATGTCAATTAACATGTATTAACATTAACATATTAAAATAAATTAACATGCGAATTAAAACTATCAATTAACACTTAATTAAAATGTTAATCAACCCATTTTTCCACCTCATCCAAGGAGTTCGGATGAGTTTGGAGTGTCAATTATATTTTCCCTTTTGAGAATAGTAAAAAAATTAGTAATAGTTTTTAGAAGAAAATAAAGGAATATATTAAAGAATGAGGTCATATACTATGTTTTCACAACTCATGATTTTATTCTTGATGTTATCACATGACATCATGATGTTCATGATTAATTTCGTAACTCAATTAACACCAAATTAACGTTAAATTTATATGTAAAAATAGATTAATGAATAATTAAAATGTACTTTTACTGGTACGTTAGAATTAATAGTTAATTCGTTTTTGCATGTTAATTGGGTTACTAATTATCTTCACTAATCATTCTCGCAATACACATAGAGGATGAGTGAGAGGAGTTGTGGGGGCAAAGTAGAATTTTCCTTAAAGAATTTTTGCATTTCTATGCTTTGAAATATATATATATATATATATATATATATATATATATATATATATATATATATATATATATATATATATATATATATATTTTTTTTTAAATAGCGTGTAGCGGCACGCAGTGTTTTTGACGTATAATTTAGCGGTTAGCGTTAGCGGATGATATAGCGCCACTTCACCATCGCAGCGGATTTTGATTAAAATTATTATTTTTATAATACTACAATATGCATATAAATATAATTTATCGGCCCAATATTATAAATAAAATTATATCAAATGCTTATTTATATCAACCTCATAAACTAACATAAATTAAAAATTCATCTCTAAGAAAAATATATTATTATTATTATTATTATTATTATTATTATTATTATTATTATTATTATTATTACTATTATTATTATTATTATTATTATTACTACTATAATAATATTAATAATAATAATTATTATTATTATTATTACTTTTATTTTTATTTTATTATTATATTATTGTAATTATAATAATGCTAATAGTAGTTGTTGTTGATCTTATTCTTCCTATAATAATAATAATAATTATTATTATTATTATTATTATTATTATTATTATTATTATTATTATTATTATTATTTAATAACAGTAATTATTATTGTATAATAATAATAATAATAAAAATAATAATAATTTTTATTTATTATTATTACTATTATTTAATAACAATCATTATTATTGTGAAATGATAATAATGATTATTATTATTATTTTATAACAATAATAATAAAAAAAATAATAAAATAATAAAATAATAATAATAATAATAATAATAATAATAATAATAATAATAATAATAATAATAATAATAGTGTATTATTATTATGATTATTATTATTTGTACTATTACTATTGTTATTACTATAATTATTTTATTATTACTATTGTTATTATTAGTTTTACCATAATAATAATAATAATAATAATAATAATAATAATAATAATAATAATAATAATAATAATAATAATAATAATAATAATAATAACAATAATAATTATTATTATTATAATCACGCTTTAGCACCGCTACGACCGCTATATTTGAACGCTTCATGCTATAGCAGTCCGCTATAGCATTGCAATGGAACAAAACGCTACAGAACTAAATTCCAATGCAACGTTTACCTCCTAAAATCCGCTATAGCGTGCTATAGCGCCGCTATTTAAAACACTGATATATATATATATATATATATATATATATATATATATATATATATAGAGAGAGAGAGAGAGAGAGAGAGAGAGAGAGAGAGAGAGAGAGAGAGAAGACGCATATGTCCTACATCCATTGATGTCAAATGAGACTCGAACATATAACCTCTCACAAAATATGATTTTTTATGTCTTACACTCAATCAACTGGACTATCGATCCATTAATAACATATCATTTATGATATTTAAATGAGTATATATGTTGGAGTATTCATCATATATTAAAGATTTTACGGGCTATCCATTATATTTTAGGGATTTTATAGGATTCTTTATCCTTTATTATTTTTGTAAGGATTTCTTTTACGAATAATGTTTTGTAAGATATATGCGTAATTGTAATTGTCTATTTATCTTAAAATAAGAAATACAATTTCCATACCCACCTCGTAGCAATATTATAATTTTGTTATTTATTAAGTCAGTTTAAATTTTTTATTTCGCATTGTCATTTAGTCTAATAATTACATTATGACTAATGCTACACAACATGATATTATATCATGTTTGACATCAAGTGCTGAGTAGGAATAGACATATATGAAATTTCATCCAATCACATTACAATACACCAAGATAATACAAGACCAACAATACATCATGTTTTTATCATGTTGTGAGAAAATGTATATTTGCTCGTTACAATAGTATAAATATTCTTTAATTATTTTTATAATTAAATCACTACCGTTAGCTTGGCCGCATATTATTCCAGCATAATTAGCCTATATTATTAAAATATATGAAGTCTAATTTCTCTTGGAAATTTTCAGAGTTTGCATGGTTTATTCCTCGGATATTCTTTCTATTGCCTTGTCATGGAATGACTTGTGAAATTAAGTTGGATTAAATTTAAACCTATTTAGAATTCGGTGCAGTTTAAATATTTTTGTTAATTAGCTCATTGCAAGCGATCTATATGACTATTTCTGTTTAGTTTTTTAAAATATTATTTTTCAGTTTCGTTCCCAAGATTTATATTATTTTATCAGAGGGCATCAAAGTTGTGGCCTTACAAGGGGTTTTGAGAAACATATTAGATTTGGTTTTATCAGGAACTTGAAAATATACAATATTTTAATATTTGAGGTAGCTTTTCAATTTTATCCACCAGTCTTTGGATGTTAATTACTTTACATATTAATTATTATTTAGCGACTTCGCTGCGGGTTTATTTATTTTTTGTTTATCACATGTATTCTCTTTATTTATTTTTTTTGAATAAAATAGAGTAGGCTCTTAAGTCCTACGTCTATTGATTTCATTAATTCTTTTATAGTTCTTACAAAAATATGAGGGTATTTGTCCTAAAGTAAAAATAAAACAACTAATCCTAACACCCTCATTAACAGTCTCCATTAATTCATAAAAACCGTAAGAAAAATTAATTATGGCTAAGCACATAATTAAACCAGTTTAGCAAATCCTGGAATTGTATTCCAAGATATAGTCATTAATTTAATTCCTGGATTTCCTTGACCCAAGTATAAAAGGTATGTTTCTTCATTCCATCTCTTTCTCTTTCTCTCCCGCCCCCTCCTGTTCTTTCTCATCGCCGCTTTGTTCCTCCGAACCCTAACCCTAAGCACACCGCCATGTCGCTCATCCTGTCCTCTACCATCACTACTACAAAAAATGCAATTAGGGACAAACGTGTTTAGTCCCTAAAACCCCGTCTGGAGTCGCTGTAGATCTTTAGGGACTATATTTAGTCATTATGACTTTGTCATAACAGGCCCGACGCAGCAAATCAGGGTGACCAAATTTTTTTTGCATTTAGTCCCTATAAGACACCTTTCTTGGGACAAGATTAATTTCCAATTTTTTCCCCGTTTTCTGGGGTTGTCCCTGAAGATGAACTTTCTGTGTTGAGTTATGGTCATGGAAAATGTTATTTATGAGACTAAATGTGGTTCCCAAATATTGTTGTTCTGTGACTAGATTTTGTTTCTGAATATTTATTTTATGGTACAAATGTTTGCTTTTGAAGATATACTATATGTAACTAAATTTTGTCTTTATTATGTTGTTTATGTGACTATCTGTTGTCTCCAAATATGATATTAATATGACCAATGTTAGTCCTTGAACGTACACTTTTGTGAATGATATTGGTGTCTGAATGGTTCTTTCTGTGACAAAATTTAATTCCTAAATATTGTACTACTGTGACGAGACTCTTTTAGTCCCTTAAAACAATATATATTATAATATTAATTAATAAAATATGAAAATTAAATTTTGGCCATTTAAATAAAACAAAAAATATCTTTAAATAACACATAATCAATTCATTATAATCATTTCATTTTTACAACACTAACTCAAGTACTAGAAAGAAAAAAAAACCGATAATGTCAAAGTAACAAAATATAAAATCTTCAACATTAGTATCTTGATCTCCATCATCTCATTCAATGACGATAGACCTCTTGTCAGGGTAACCCAATGTCGAATATTCATCATCGTCATCCACAAGTTCTATAAGCTTCTCGAGATTCACCGTCCATCCATTCAGCACAACATTACTATCCTTCTCGGTCTGGAAGGAAATGACTCCCATTGGACTGTCTATTTTCGCTATCAACGCTTTCTATAGAACCATCTCCGACAAATACTTCTTCATGTCCTAACTTTGCAAATATATCCTATTAATTAACCTTAGTTGTACAAATCCCTAACTTTGCAAATTTAATATACCTGCAATTATCTTGTTAATAAAATCATGCATTTATGGATCCATTACCGATCAATAGAACTTTGTTTATTTTGGTATTTTATAAGTTTTAACAGTATTCCAAAATCCAGGGGCTTTTCTGCTAATTCTCGCTTCTATAGAAATTCCAAATTCTATAATTTTATTTTAACTACCTCAGAATATTCCAAGGTCATTTTTCCTAATTACCCAAAAAATTTCATTGCATTTATGTTAGATAGCAAAAGTGCCCTATGTACAAAATTACAAATAAGTCCCTCCCAATCTTATCATTCTGTAAGGTTTTTTTATTGTAATTTCAATAATTGAGGGACTTACTGAAAATTCTGTAATTGGGGAAAGACTAAGGAGTAAGTACCTGATCGGCGACAAGGACATGCTGGACCTCGCGTTTCGTGCCAGTGGATTAATCATCTAAAACGAGCTGGTGTACATGGCCACCCATTTCATGTTCATCAGCCTTGCGGATCCATAACCTCTGAGCCCGGTATATTCTCCCCTGTATCAGTACGACTCGCTTGAACTGTTCCAAAATAAACAAGAAAAAATGTAAAACTTCTTCCATGCATACCCCTCAAAAATATTCAAATAACAAACTTGTAATCTAATCGAAGGTTGTATTTGGTTGTAATATGATTGTTCGTGCTGCTTCTTCCTCCAACCTCTCTGACGAAGGAAGTATTTTGTTGCCTGAGAAGAGAGGTGCTTGATTACACAAAATACAAAACTAATTTCACCAACTAAAATCCACAATATTGAAACGAAGTACTTGCCTGCAAGTTTGGCATAAACTGTACAAAATACAACCTGTTTTCCCTTCTTGCTGGATTATTTCTTGCTGGTATAAACTGTACAAAAATTCTGATTCAGACTGGTTATTCAAAAATAATAAAAATTGAAAAGTAATCAACAAAAAACAACAGGAGAACTGATCCAGACAAGGTATAAAATGTAAATAGAATCGTACCTAGTTTTGTCTGACTCGAGATCAAGACTTGGAGGAGCATTTTGTAAAAAAAACAACAAAAATCCATGAGTACTGAATCATGAGGGAAATCAACAACAATCGACAGGAAAAGAGCTCCATGAGTACCTTCTCGTTGCCCTTAGACTGTATTTTCATGAGATATGTTGCCGCTCTCCGATTTGAGCGACTCTGGTGCGGCGATCTCTGTGGTGCGGCGATCTCTGTGGTGCGACGACTCTGGTGTGGAGATTTGTTGCCGCTCTCCGATTGGAGGGCTAGGGTTTCTTTTGGGGTGAGAAACGATAGAGAGAGAGACAAAGAGATGAAAAGGGCATAACAGAGAGGGAAGCCAAAGGGTTGGGAATATATTTTCAATTTTGGATCAATTTTTTTGGCGGGACTTTAAATATAAAAAGAATTCTAATTATTGTCAAAAAAAATTTAGGGCATAACAGAGAGGGAAGCCAAAGGGTTGGGAATATATTTTCAATTTTGGATCAAATTTTTTGGCGGGACTTTAAATATAAAAAAAATTCTAATTATTGTCAAAACTTCAGAAAAATGAATAAAATATGTTATTTTAATAACAATTTTTTAGTATATTTTATATTAATCATATAACATGTAAAATATATAGTATTTTACTAAACTATATTATTTGATATATTATACTATTTTATTTGTTGTGTTTTATTGTATTGAGTTGAGTTGTATTACATTATATTATATAATATCGTATCACATTTTTATTTTATTGTATCATATTTTATTTATTGTAATATACTATAATGCATAATATAATATAACATCACACATATTACTTATATCATATTATATTATGCCATACTATAATATATCAAATGATAATATATTATATATCGTATTACATTAGATCATATCATGTTATATTATATCTTATTGCATGCGACATCTAATTATTTTTTTCATCAAATTTAGAATCTAAATGTTTTAACATATATTTCCAAATTGATATCCAATGTCATCCAAATAACGACAACATGAACATGTCACATGGAAAGATATAAAAAAAAAAGAACATGTGATATTTAAAAAATTTAATTATGAAATTTGTATTTGTATTTGTAGTAAACAAAAAATATTTAATTTAGGAAAAAATGTATGTATTGAAAAAATTTATTTTCTAGGAACAAATAATAATTAATGCTTCCTTTTTTTTAATCCATTTCTTGAAAAACCACAAATTAATCCATTATTTAGAAGAAAAAATAGAATTGAATGCATATTTTTTTTTTGCATGCAACGTCTAATTATTTTTTTCATCAAGTTCAGAATTTAAATGTTTTCACATATATTCCCAAATTGATATCCAATGTCATCAAAATAACGACGACATGAACACGTCACACGGAAAGATATAAAAAAAAAAAGAACATATGATATTTAGAAAATTTAATTATGAAATTTGTATTTGTAGTAAACAAAAAATATTTAATTTAGGAAAAAATGTATGTATTCGAAAAAATTATTTTCTAGGAACAAATAATAATTAATGCTTCCTTTTTTTAATCCATTTCTTCAAAAAACACAAATTAATCCATTATTTAGAAGAAAAAATTGAATTGAATGCATTTTTTTTGTGTGCATGCAACGTCTAATTATTTTTTCATCAAATTTAGATTCTAAATGTTTTCACATATATTCCCAAATTGATATCCAATGTCATCAAAATAACGACGACATGAACATGTCACACGGAAAGATATCAAAAAACAAGAACATATGACATTTAAAAATTTTAATTATGAAATTTGTATTTGTAGTAAACAAAAAATATTTAATTTAGGAAAAAATGTATCGATTCAAAAAAAATATTTTCGAGGAACAAATAATAATGAATGCATCTTTTTTTAGAAAAAAAAAAAAAATCTATTTCTTAAAAAACCACAAATTAATCCATTATTTAGAAGAAAAAATAGAATTGAATGAATTTTTTTTTGCATGCGACATCTAATTATTTTTTTCATCAAATTTTGAATCTAAATGTTTTCACATATATTCTCAAATTGATATCCAATGTCATCGATAATAAAGACGACATGAACATGTCACACGGAAAGATATCAAAAAAAAGATATGACATTTAAAAATTTTAATTATGAAATTTGTATTTGTAGTAAACAAAACATATTTAATTTATGAAAAAATTTATCGATTGAAATTTTTTATTTTCGGGGAATAAATAATAATTAATGCATCTTTTTTAAAAAACATTAATCCATTTCTTAAAAAAATAAAATCGGCACTTAATTTACCCTTCTGAAAGGACTACAAATGCAAAAAATAAAATATCAAATTTACCCAAATTAATTACCGGTCTCTGTAGGGAAATTTGACAAATGTTAGTCTTAAATAAATTTACCCAAATAAAATACCAAATTAATTTACAACAAATTTAAACATATTATAGTCTTAATTTGACAAATATTAGTAATTGATGTTGAAATTTTTTCCTTTTTATTTTTCAGTTTTCAAGTTGAATAATGTGATGAAAATTAGGAAGGAAATTTTACCTCTATTTTTTCGTTTTGTAGTAAACAAAATATTGGAGGGAACTTTTCCTCTATATTTTTACAAAATTAGTCCTACTTGTTCTCTTTCATTAAATAAATATATTAAATGACTATATATAACTTATATATGTATAACAGTACAACTCTTTGTTCCTTTACTCAGACCAAATCTCGAGAGAAGGCATAAAAGCAGAAAAGAACTCTCTCGGCGGTACTTGCGCCTCTCCCTTCTTCATCGCCTGCACATGTCAAGAGGAGAAGCTCCGCGCCGCACTTCCTCATCTCTTCGTCGTCCCATGGTTAGTTCTCTCTCCCTCGAGATTTGCGCGCGCGTCTTCATTTCGACAGATTATTGGCTCTCGAACAGGTTTGTCTTTCTCATTTCTTATCTTGATTCAGGGATTTGAGGGTTTGGGTATTTATGTTCGAACTAGGGCTTTAGTTCTTGATTTTTTATCGCACTATCGTCTGAAAAAACAATTGAGAATGACTTCTTTTTTATTTTGGCTGCTAATTCAATGATTGCTGACTTCAATTTCGTTTTTTGGATTGACTTTATTTTGCCATCGAAAAGTGAGCATTGTGTGTGGAGGAACTGATTTAGAGCCAGTCATGATGCCGCTGCATCAGGGCATTTCGATAGGATTCTGAATAATGTTTACGAGAAGAAGAACATTTTAATCATATTAGTCAAGTTTATAAGGTAATTTTCATAATACCGAGGGTCTTTTTTGCAAATTCTAAATAATAAAATAATATTAATACGATTTTGATTTATGCAGGATGTGCATACATTGTGTTTGCTTTTTTCGGATAGATTCAAATTCAAACTACTCTTTCTCCTTCCTCTCGGTGTTTTCGGAGGGTTTTGCCAGCGACCTCGAATGAGAATTTTCCATGGCTATCTCGACAATTCCAATTGTTTGGCCATGTGATCTTGGTGCTTTTCTTTCTCTTAAACCTTACGCGAGACGAAACGACGATTCGAAGGTAACAGTAGCTGTTTTATCTCACTGCAGGAGCGTCGTGTTGATATCTGTCTTTTAGTGACAATAATTAATATCTACTTCTCGGTTAGTTATTCTTTTTGATATGATTTATGTATTATTTTGTGAGTCTATTGTGTTTTGATATGATAGGAACAAGTCTCTGCATCCGGGCACGGAACAATCGAGAGTGGTGTTTGCCATCATCTTTGCCTCCATGTATGAGAATTAAGTAACTAATTAATGCAGTGTTATTTTTTATGGTTGATTTATGAAATTGAGGCATCATAGGAACAAGTAATTATCATCTATACTTGGAATTTAATTTTAATTTTGTGCATCTCCGATCAAGAGCAATTATTTGAGGGATATATGTACTGTTTTCTTATTTTGATGGGTATTTCTGATAGTTTTCGCATTTCGATGGACATGTTCTAAATTAGTGTTTATAGCAGGAGGGGTACTTTTGATATATCTCTAAATTCAGGGTTATTTTTTGAAATTTTACAAAATCCAGGGGTATTTGTGATATTTTCCCATTTCAATGGATATATTCTAAATTAGTGTTCGTATCAGGGGTATTAGTAATACTTCTCTAAATTCAGAGTTATTTTTGAAAATTTACGAAATTAAGGGGTATTTGTGATATTTTGCCATTTTCAGGATTTTTTTTGGAAACTAACTCGGGGGTATGTGTGATATTTCTCTAAATTCAGAGTTATTTTTTGAAATTTAAAAAAAACCAGGGGTATTTGTGATATTTTCCCATTTCAATGTATATATTCTAAATTAGTGTATCAGGGGTATTAGTGATAATTCTCTAAACTAAAGAGTTATTTTTGAAAATTTACGAAATTAAGAGGTATTCCGTATTTGTGATATTTTACCATTTTCGGGGTTTCTTTGGAAACTAACTGGGGGTATGTGTGATATTTCTCTAAATTCAGAGAATTTTTGAAATTTTACAAAATCCAGGGGTATTTGTGATATTTTCCCATTTCAATGTATATATCCTAAATTAGTGTATCAGGGCTATTACTGGGTATCACTGACCCTTTGCTAAATACATAATTATTTTTGAAAATTTTCGAGTTTTAGGGGTATTTGTCTAAATTAATTAATTGGACTACGTCGGTCCCTAAATAATTTTACCTTTTTCACGGTTTCTTTAGAAACTAAATGGTATAAATCATTAATTGGACTTCATCGTTCATTAAATTCATTCATTCTAAAGGTCATTTCAATAATGTGATTTAAACTTTCGAAAATGATAGAAATATAATTTGAATGAGTTTATATGAGATTGAAAAACAAGTCGTTAAAAATTTAATTTGTCATTTCGTTATTATTCTTATATATAAAATTAGAAAAATTTGGATGATAATATGCTTTCACGTCACCAAAACATTATTACACTATTTTTATTTGGATGTAACATAAACACATGATTAGTATGAAATTAATTTATTGGGTTCACAATGTTAGAACAAAATATTGACGACTACATATTGTCTCCAAATCAATGGCGACCAAAAACTTATTTTAGAGACGGACTACGTCGGTCCCTAAATAATTTTTTGTTGAATTGAATTAAGATTTGTCTAAATTAATTATAATAGTATAAAATTAATGTATGACCTTATATATATCACGCAAAGACATTCCATATAATTTACAACAATCACCGGCCAAATTTCGTCCCAATTATTTTTCATTTTATAAGTAACTTATTTTGAGACTATTGTTTGTCACAAAATGTACGGACTTAAAATCTTAATCTTCTTTTGTGACAATTGTAGTGCCAAAACAAAATCTTTGTCCCAAAAAATATAACTGTTTTGGGACAAAACAAAATGTGTTCTTAATAACCAACATACAGAGACTACATATACTTAGTCGCTAGGATTTTCGAAGCTAATGAGACTTTTTGTAGTAGTGCATCCATTATAATCCTTATCTCTCATATCGTGGATCTCGATCACTTCTTCTTCTTTTACTCGTATCTCAAACTGAAGCTTACTCCTACATATCTGAGTGTTTAGATCTATTTGCCGTATCTCTTAGATCCCTAATCATCTCAGCTTCTCATCTTCTTCTACTCCTATCTCGTGGATTACAATCACTTCTTCTTCATCTACTCTCATCTCAATAGACAGCTTTACTTCTATTGATCATCGTTATTAGATCTAGTTTCCTCATCTCAGATTTCCCCAATCCCCTCTTCTTCTTCTTCTTCTACTTTTAGCAGGAAATAAACTCTGACCCCTCTAGTTCTTCTGAATTTAGAACGTCTCCTATAGAGGAATTGGCATCAATTGAAGGATTCAGGCTGTTGAATAACTGATTAGCTTGCAAATCATCGCCAGGCAGATTGAGATCTCGAAGGCCATCAGAAATAACTCGTAAGATATGTATCTCTTCCTCTTCTTCTTTGCTATTTTGATTCGATTCGTTTGCATCTCTTTCTTCTCGTGTTAAGTCCGATTGGAACCACCAAATTTTCATTTGATCATTTACTTTGTTGGGTTTTGATTGCTGATTTCGGGTTGTGTTGCATGTATATCCGTGATTTTGATTTTTATTGCATTCATCTCCTTGTTTTCGGGTTTTATTGCATGAATCTCCTTGATTGGTTGTTGAATGCATAGGGTTATCTTAAGTGTTAGTTGTTCCCTCTTGACTTGAACCTTCACCTTGCTCTGCTCCTGAATTTGTACTTGCTATATCTGCATTATTAAAATCATTAGTGTAGTAGCACTCTTCATTGATACTAGCATTATCAAAATTATCATCGTTTGAACTACTATCTGAACTGGAATTTTTATATATATTAAACTGTTGTATATCATTATATATGTATGAATCTAGTTTTGTTTGCTTAACAAGTTTATTTAATTTATATTCATATATGATATAATCTATCAATTGCCAGTCAGAAATTGTTTTATTTGTAAATGTTCTTCGGCATCTTTCCAACCAAATATGATATATTATTAAACTTAATAGGGTTTTATAATCATGATTTATTTTGGGATTAAGCAATAATGTTAGTGGCTTTATTTCATTTGTATGTTCCAGCCCTAATAAGCCATGTATTTTAGACCAAATTGACTTAGTATAATCACATTCTGATATTAAATGTTGTATTGATTCTTCATCCTTCTTACATAATACACATCTATTCACTAAATTCCAACCTCTTTTTTTTTAAATTATCAACAGTTAAAACTTTATTCAAAAATATTAGCCAAATAAATATTTTAATTTTTAATTCTATTTTTAATTTCCAGATTTTATGATAATAAGCTTTAATATAGACTCCTTGTACTAATATTTTATATGTACTTTTGCAGGTATAAATCTTATTATTGTTCCAAGACCATTGAAAGATATCCCTCTGATGTGAATTAAGATCAAGTGATTGACATAATTGCTCTAATTGGATGAATTGGTTAAAGGCAACATTGGATAATGGTATGTTAATTCCTAAACTTCTATATAAATTAGTTTCATTCATAATTTTAAGGAAATATTCCAATGTACCATTTTTAGTTTCTGAAAAAGAATATAATTCTGAATATTTAAATAATAAAGGTTTTTCACACCATCTTGATTTCCAAAAACTAGTTTTTGCCCCATTTTCAATAATTATATTTATACTATGATTAAAAAAATCTTACCCGTCAGAAATTTTTTAGTTATGCATCTAAATTCAGTTGTTAATTATAAATTATGAAAACAAGAAAAAAAATTCACCTATTTATTGTAATCTTATTTATCTTTACTGTTATCACTAATTTCCTATCACTTGTACCATAATTATAAGGTATAAAACTTACACCATTATTATAATGACTATAATAGTATATTGAATTGCATGTCAAACCTTTGTTTAGAGTCGTTCTCAAGCCCATTTTTAATAAAATAATAAAAAAATATTATTATTATTATTATCATTGAATACAAAATGAAATAGAACAACCAGTCAATTTTTAATAATAATAATATTATTAATTATTATTATCATTGAATACAAAATGAAATAGAACAAATTAATGTATTATCCTGCATATCATTTGAAGTGAAAAATATATCCTATACTAATTTTTTTTTGTAAGGGGTGAGAAACACCCATTTTCTTTTTATTAAAAAGAGAGTTCGTAAGTTACAGAAGCCCAGGGGCTAAACCGAAAAAACAAGAAAAACCGAATGTACAACCGGTGTAGAAGAGATTTTCTATCTCGATGATTTCCAGATTTGCGCTTTAGCTTGTGCCATTTGAGATACAATTCCCGGCTATGTAAAACCGAATGTACATCCGATGTAGAAGAGACTTGGCCCGCTGTAACCGTGAGTGAACCTCGCCATACAGTGGTGTTAAATAGCCTTCACCACCATTACCAATGGTCTCTTGATCTAGTGGTAAAATGCTTAGCACAAAATCTCAAAAGTCAAGGGTTCAAACCCCATTGGTATCGCAAATAAAAAAATGAAATCAATAATATCCATGTTTCATGGATTATGTTTCACTTAAAAAAAAAAATAACCTTCACCAATATTTAACTTCACTTTTAGCAGCTTAGGATCAGTTGTAGTTATCAAACAAATGGCATAAACTTCTAATCCATATTGATCCAATTATGCTCGGTCAGTTTATTATTAGTTTCACTACATTTTAAAAATATACCAGCTTCCAAGTCATCTCTCTGGCTTACAAAGAATTTACATTTTCTATGACTTAAGATTCGCACGATTCGACACCGTCGATGAAACTTCGCCTTTTAGTATACAACCGGAACCGTTCCGGTTAAGATCCGACCTTGTTCGTTCTTGCTCTCCTTGGATCACAACAAAAGATCTTAACTAAGATCTCTCAACTCGTATCCATCTCAAGCTCTCGCCTTTCGGTTACACGTAGACATTCCTAGTAAATCTACGTGTAAGCTTGCTTGAATCTGAATTTGAGAAACCCTTTCTCTAAATTCTCTTTCTCCCTAATGGCTCTTACTTGAGGAAGAAGATGAATAGCTTGTCACAATTATCTCTCATCTCTCTCCTCCGGATATGGAGATTAATATCCATTAATCTCAGATCATGCCATTAATTCAAGATAATTAATTGGAGAGATCTTGTAGAAATGGTAACACATAATTCGGAACATTGTTCGTTCGAACGCACCATAAGATTCGTTCGAACGAACCAGACACTGTTAACCGTGGTCCAGTTCTACATGGGTCCGCTCGAACGGAATAACCCATTCGTTCGAACGCACCATAGTTCGTTCCAACGAACCATCTTGGTTCGTTCGAACGAACTGTCTCCTGGTTCTTGAGTTTGCACTTTCTCATTGTGAACTCAACAATTCCATTAAACGCGTACGTTTGTCTATTTTTATTTGTACATTCTTCTAGTTGATCCAAAATTGTATTTTCTTCAGTCTCCCACTCAGTTTTAGATCTAACTAAAGACTGTACCAATGTATATCACATATACATTCATTTAGAGAATTAATCTACGCATATCACCTATGCACTGATTATTTAATCAAACCCGAAATAAGACAACTCTATGTGTGATCATGTAGGTTCGTTCAAACAATGGTAGTAAACATATGTCTAAGTTTACAAGCTCATGAGCGGGATCCAGGAAAACATCCATCATGCCTTCCCATGTTTGAAACGAAAAAATGATTGTGATCATTTATCCCATCTCAAATTGTGGTAACTAGTTCTCTTGTTTGCGATATCCGTCAATCAAAAGGCACGGTAATAGTCATCCTTTTATGTGATTGACTTGTTGGGAATTCACCCGACCCCGGGCCCGCGCAGTGGATATGAAGGCCCGGTCCGGTTCCCTAAATCCAAGATCACGCCATTACTTCGAGGGTACGATGCAATAGAAGGATAGACGATTACCGGCATGAAATTGATCACGCACGACGGGTTGATCGCTCGCATCCTTTCCTTCTCCGGTGTCACGTTGGTGACTAGCCCGTGCATCCCATACCACACGTCTCCCACCGTCTTGACACGCCTCCGGTTGTCTTTCGTGCGTCTCACGTCCACACTCTTCCACAGCCAACAATTTTGCTCCTTCGGTTTGATCACAATCGGAGAGCCACAAGTGTCACTCCTCTACTTGTATCCACCGTGAGTCGGAGTTCGTCGGTCGCGGGTGCAACTGCCTAGACGAAGCACCAGCGAACTTGCTTGTTTAGATCGATTCTCTATACCGAGAAAAACTCTTTCTCTCGGTTTTCTCTTTTCGCACTCTTTCGCTCTTAGAAAGAAGACTCTCAATATTCTGGATTAATCTTATTAATTCCACAGATTGGACTGAATGAATTGGTCTAGAGAGAGAGAGAGATACATCATATTTATCTCACATAGGATAAGGATGGGCCAAAAGACATGTATATCCAATATACACTCTTTCACACAGAAAATTGCATGAATCTGTCCAGTATTCTGTCCATACGAAATTTGTAAATTCTTCTGACAGAAAATCAATCTACACGAAAGTTGTAGATAATCTTATTATCTACCCAACCTAATTTGTCCTGTCCCAATTGGAGTTCGTATGCAAAAGGTATGACTGTTTTACTAACTGTATGTCATACTGTTGCACCCTTTCGGTATTTCATAGAAACGACACTGATACTTCGTTCATATGAAATATATTTCTATATGAAGGTTGTAGATAATCTTATTATCTATCTAACCCAATTTGAACCATTCAAATTGGATTTTCCTACTGAAATATATGACCACGAATGTACGCCTACATTCGTTTATCCTTATGTACACTTTTACGGTTGATCCTGAAACTGTATTTCCTTCATGACTATACTTATTTTGGATATCAAATTGAATCAACAAACACAATCGATATTAAATTTTAATACCATCTCTGGCCAGAGATTTTGTTGATCAATTCATCGATAGGCCTAAGGGATATCTTTTTCTTTCGAAAGAAACAATTTCTATCTTGGTGACTCACATCAATTTTCATGTTTCGGACAATACCCGATGATGATCCTATTAGCCATCCTGTTACAGAACGGAAGATCATATCTAAGTATCGTGCTACGAATGTAAAATGATCCATGATCACCTCAAGTATGAAGAACAAAAACCTACTTGTTACGAATCCATCTATAATGACTAAATCATGTCATGGTCTCGCACTTTCGGTCAAGTCCAATATGTATAACCTAATACACATCCATATTCCCGATTCGTCAAATACCTTTGTCCTATGATAAGTAAACGTAATCATCACCTCGGCGAATATACTAGTGCACATGTTAGTCTATTATCATACAATATTTTTGAAATATGACTTTTCGTGTGATGGTTTCACATCACATAATCACATATTATGTGAACGCTCACACAAATCAGAAATCAAGGTTCATGTATTCAAATTACATAACCACGCACACAATTTTCATATAAGTGAAATGAAAAATAAAATTTAAAGAATTATAAAATTTTGAAAATGCATTAATATAGAATAAACATGGTTTGATACATCGTTTACAACTGAACCAATGAGGACTATCGTTTTAGATAACTACCACTCAACTTTCCTCCTCTATGTATCTCAACCCTATAGTCTTCGCATGACGCTCATGCATGGCTATGGAAAGTGGCTTTGTAAACGGGTCCGCCATATTCTCGTCAGTTTCAATCTTTGAAATGATCACATCCTTCATTTGCAAAATTTCACGAATCAAGTAAAATTTTCGGAGTATATGTTTGGAGCGGTGATGTGACATCGGTTCCTTGGCTTGTGCTATTGCGCCTGTATTGTTGCAATACACAACCACAAGATCCGATATACTCGGGACTACTCCGAGTTCGGTCACGAACTTCTTGATCCAAACCTCTTCCTTTGCGGCCTACGAAGCCACAATGTGTTGGGAAATTGACGGCCATGCGCCCCTCCTCAGCGGATGAGGGACGCAGAGCCTTTTCCCCAATTTCAAGGACCTCGTCATCGAGTCTGAGCATGCGAATCATGGAAGAATTAACATACAACCATACCGCACCAAATTGGTGATGGACGAAGGGTTGTCGCGCTTATTCTTCCTTCTTCTTCTCCACTCTGGTCGTCTTTTGTGCGTCTCACCTTACATGTCTCATCATCGTCGTGGTTTCCATCTTGCTCCTTGCTCCGACAACGCGTGTGTCCCATACCACACGACTCGACACCGTCTCAAACACGTTCTCCTTCTTGTGGATAAACCGAAACGATTTCGGTCGAACCCTAACTTCGGTTTTCTCACAATTGAGAGTCACAAATGTGAACTCCTCTACGCGTATCCACCGTGAGGTGTAGTCTCTCAATCACACCACGCAACTGCCTACACGAAGCGTGTGTGAACTTGCTTGGTTCGATCAATTACATTCTCTAATGGAGAAAACACTTTTCTCCTGTTTTTCCCTTTCTCTTGTTCCAACTATTCGACCCCCTTGTTAGAATGAATCTGGATAGATAAGTCTGAATTGACTTACAAGAGGAGAGAGAAACATCACATTTATACTTTAATAAGATAATGATTGGGTCAAAGGTTGTGTATATCCAATATACACATTTAGCAGTGTGTTCGTTCGAACGAACTGTCCTACTCCGTTCGAACGAACCACTCTATGGAATGAGTGTGTATAACACAATTTTATACTCGAAGTGGTCCGTTCGAACGGAACCTATGGTTCGTTCGAACGAACCACTCTCTGTCTCATTTCTTTTTTAATTCCAAATCACATTCGTATTAGTCCGTTCGAACGTACCCTAAGGTTCGTTCGGACGAACCACTCTCTAGAACTTAACTTTGCATAATCTTATGATGCATTTACTTAAACCCATGAACACTCGTGTTCATATATCCTTATACGTACACTTTTACCGTTGATCCAAAACTGTATTTCCTTCACAATGTACTCCGCTTCCGTTGTAGAGTAAGCTACCGTTGGTTGTTTGGAACTCTTCCATATAACCGCGCCACCATTAAGGCAGAACACATACCCACTTTGTGATCGAAAATTATCGGTACATCTTTGGAAATTGGCATCGGTGTGACCATTTATCACCAATACATTTTCCATACCACCATATAATAGGAATTGATCCTTAGTTCTTGTTAAGTACTTCATGATAGTTTTCACTGCGGATTTCCTTGATTCGATTGATAGCGTGATACGACGCTCTACGCATACGTCACGTCATGTCTCGTACATATCATGGCATACATGATAGATCCCACTGCCGAAGCATATGGAACCTTATCCATGTGATTCTCTTCGCTCGATGTCAGACATTGAGCCTTAGAGAAATTTATGCCACTCGACATTGGGACATACCCCTTCTTGGAGTTGTGCATGAAAAACCGTTTCAACACTTTGTTGATGTATGTACTCTGACATAGGCTGAGGCGTTTCTTAGATCTATCTCTATAAATCTTCACGCCTAAAATATAGGCATCCTCGCCCAAATCTTTCATAGAGAAACGGGTATTCATATATTTCTTAACGTCCGTAAGCATCGGAATGTCGTTTCCTATGATCAATATGTCGTCCACATATAACACAAGAAATACTACTCGGTTCCCACTAACCTTCTTGTACACACAAGGTTCTTCTTCGTTCTTGACAAAATTATATACACTTATAACTTCGTCAAAACGAATAGTTGAACTCAGAGAAACTTGTTTCAGTCCATAAATGGATCGTTGAAGCTTGCATACTTTTTCCGGATTCTTCGGATCGACAAAACCGTCGGGTTGTGTCATATACACATCCTCTAATAATTTTGCGTTAAGGAATGCGGTTTTGACATCCATTTTCCATATCTCGTAGTCATAATACGCGGCTATGACAAGTAGAATCCGTATGGACTGTCACACCACAAAAATAAAAATGAAAAAGGGTGTGGCAACCCGCCAGTATACAAGTCGTATACCACATGCACTCATATGAAAACATTACAAAACTAGATACTAAACTGATTCGAAAACAAACTATACATACATATACATACATTACGGAATTAAAATAATAATGCATAAATATTGCGGAAGCGATCACATAAAATGACTCAACGAAATGACTCCCTGGCCAGAAACAAAAGTGCACACATAAATACAAGACATAGACTGTGACGAAAATGACGTACTCACATACTACAAACCCCCCCCCCCCCCCCCCCCCCCCCGCAAAGCCGTCACACCCCAAATTAAAATGGAAAAGGGTGTGGCAACCCACCAGTATACAACTCGTATACCACAGGCTCTTATATGATTATTTCACAAAAACATAAATACCACAACTCGAAAACAACGACACGCACATATATGTACATATGCATCACCATAACATACACAAACGAACACAAAGAAACCTAGCGGAAGCATATGAACACATACGCGACTTAAACAAACACAGAACTAAATAAGTCGCAGCAACAAAAGGCTTGCTGGCCAGAAACGGAAATAAACTAATATACACAAGATGGAGGTTCCGCGATGAAAATGAAACCATTGACTAAGTGAGTGAGTTTTGAGCCTAGCTTATTAAGATCGACCTTATACATAGCTAGCCAAAAACCTCTCTCAAAAATAATCAAATCATAATCATATATGTATATAAATACTTCTCAAATACTTGCCCCGGGTTTTTCGAAATCAAAATCACTTACCTTCATATCTAATCATATACATACTACTATTGGTTTTACCTGGGGTGAGGGCACAAATAACTCTCGACTGAAGTGCCAACCCGCGCTGATAGCAAGTCACACACGGGCTGGAACAAATCCAAAAGCTTGGGAAGATCGAATTCAAAAGAAGAATTGTGATATCCATGCGCAACAGCCAGACCCCTCATGGGAGTTTGAGTTGTGAGAGTTGTGCGAGTTGGCAATATCAAAAGAAGAATTCCATCCAAGTTTCGAGTTTCTCCATTTTCAGTCCATCTTGTGCGCCGTTTAGATTAATCTCTTGTTTGTCGAGTTTCTTTCCATTAGGTGAGTATCAAACATAGGGTTTTGATATTTGTAGATTATTATTACTAAATTCTCAGAATATAAGACCCATATTAAATATATAACCCTTCCCACGATCAAAACCGACTCCTTATGCGTCAAAGTTGTCAAAAGGGTATAACCGTAATTTCATTTTTTTGGGTTATTTAAATAAATATAATATAGGGTCTTATTTGCAAAAGGAGCAAACCATTAATAATCCAAAATAGGGAGGTTGCAAAATTAACCTCAAATAGATGTAAATTAAATGGTTTGCAAATATGTAAGATTTGAGGGTTATGTATGAAAAGTGCAATTCCACTAACTTCCTTCGTCGGCCAGTAGATAAGCCACTCTTCTCTTCATCCATGGAAGACAAAACACTCATGAAACCCTAAGAAAAGAAGAGAGAAAAGAGGAAAAATCAAGAAAAAGAGGAGATTTCGCAAAACGAAAAGTGCCATAATCTTCAGGAGGTTGAGGTGTTCGAGTTGGCAAGATCAAAAGAAGAATTCCATCCAAGTTTCGAGTTTCTCCATTTTCAGTCCATCTTGTGCACCGTTTCGATTAATCTCTTGTTTGTCGAGTTTTTTTCCATTAGGTGAGTGCTACTCTCACTTCTCTCTTATTAAGAATCCAATTACGAGCGTTTCTAGACCTTACATGATAGTCTAGGATTCTCGCTTTAAAATCCGTATTTTGCTTTAAAAATCGTGTCACTTCACAAAATGTATATTATGTAGATTTGATCATATATATGTATGTAGAATATGAGTTTGATAAAACGTAAGCCGGACTTACGATTTTAAAAGAGGGTCCTATGAGAACATTACGCGGCTTCTCCGGTATGTTTTAGTTTGTTAGGTGTAGTGTCGCGTGACCCCGTGTCGCTCGGAGGGAATTGCGTAGCAATCTTGATGTAGTGCAAAGTCCAGACCCATGCGGGGTCTGGCTGTGGCGCATGGATATCCTGTCGTCAGCTCATTTTTAGGGAATTCGCGCTTCCCGAGCTTTGGATTTGTTCCAGCCCGTGTGTGACTTGCTATCAGCGCGGGTTGGCACTTCAGTCGAGAGTTATTTGCGCCCTCACCCCGGGTAAAACCACTAATAGTATGTATATGATTAGATATGAAGGTAAGTGATTTTGATTTCGAAAAACCCGGGGCAAGTATTTGAGAAGTATTTATATACATATATGATTTATGATTTGATTATTTTCGAGCGAGGTTTTTGGCTAGCCATGTATAAGGTCGATCTTAATAAGCTAGACTCAAAACTCACTCACTTAGTCACTTTGTGACTAACCATTTTATTTGAATGTTTTGAGTCTAAGTACGGTGGACAGATCATCCGGGGCAGTGGGTATCTAGAGTGTGAGTTCGACGGTTTCGTTTTCATCGCGGAACCTCCATCTTGTGTATAATAGTTTATTCCCGTTTCTGGCCAGCAAGCCTTTTGTTGCTGCGACTTATTTAGTTTTGTGTTTGTTTAAGTCGCGTATGTGTTTATATGCTTCCGCTAGGTTTCTTTGTGTTTGTTTGTGTATGTCATGATGAAGAATATGTACATATGTGTGTGTGTCGTTGTTTTCGTGTTGTGGTATTTATGTTTTTGTGAAATTATCATATAAGAGCATGTGGTATATAAGTTGTATACTGGCGGGTTGTCGCACCCTTTTCCATTTTAATTTGGTGTGTGACATGGACTTAAGCATTGCAGAGGGCGAAAACATTTCATGGCGGTGTTTGAAACCTTTCGCAACGAACATTGCCTTATAAGTATGTACATTCCCATCCATGTCGGTTTTTTTCTTGAAAACCCACTTGTATCCCACGGGTCTAAGCCCTGGCGGTGGATCAATCAAGTTCCAAACTTGATTATCACACATGGATTGAATCTCGGATCTCATGGCATCATGCCATTTGTTGTAATCCTCGCTCATCATAGCGTTTTTGTAAGATGTCAGCTCATCATTTATGAGTTCGACGTCACCGTCAGTTCCCAAGATAAAAACCATATCGTATTGGCTCTTGAGGTGTCCTACTGGACCTACGAAGAGCGCCTTGTGCGCTTGACTTGGTGTCCTCGACAATTGACGGGCTCGGGTCAATTTCCATCGGTTCAGTATTTATTTCCGAGTCTCGAAACCTCTTCGAGATCTGTTCTACTGCCACTGATTCTCTTAGAGATAAAGTCCTCCTCTAAGAAGGTACCTCTTCGAGCTACGAAAACCTTGTTTTCGTCAGGGTTATAGAAATAATATCCTTTAGTTTCCTTAGAATATCGGACAAATAAACACTTTTCAGATTTGGGATCGAGTTTGTCCGAAACAAATTGTCGAACATATACTTCACATCCCCAAATCCTCACAAAAGATAACACCGGAGGATTTTTGGTCCATATCTCATATGGAGTGTTTTGCACCGATTCAGAAGGTAAGCGGTTTGGTATAAAAGCCGCTATATAAAAGGCATATCCCCAAAATAATTTTGGGAGACTCGTTTGACTCATCATTGATCGAACCATGTCCAACAAGGTCCGATTCCTCCTCTCGGACACACCATTCCATTGTGGTGTTCCAGGTGGAGTCAATTGCGAAACAATTCCGCAATTCTACAAATGATCTTCAAACTGATAGCTCAAATATTCGCCTCCTCGATCCGATCGAAGTGCTTTAATATTCTTGCCGAGTTGATTTTGTACTTCATTTTGGAATTCCTTGAACTTTTCAAAGGATTCCGCTTTGTGACGCACTAAGTAGATATATCCATATCTACTATAATCGTCCGTGAAAGTGATGAAGTCCCGGTAGCCTCCTCTTGCCTCGGTGCTCATTGGACCACATACATCTGAGTATATTAGTTCCAATAAGTCCTTGGACCTTTTTCTTACCTTGGAGAAAGGTATTTTTTTCATCTTGCCTAGCAAACAAGATTCACATTCTCCAAATGAATCGAATTCAAATGAGTCTAATAATCCATCTTTATGGAATCTAGATACACGTTTCTCATTTGCATGCCCAAGACGACAATGCCAAAAGAAAGTCCGACTACCAACTAGAGACTTATTCCGATTTGTACTCACATTATAGATAGACTTGTTATTTGTGTTTTCGAGATCCAATACATAAAGATCATTTTCTAATAGAATATTTCCATAGAATAAATTATCCTTACATATTGAAAATTCATTATTCTTAATAATAAATTCATAGCCATCTTGTGCTAATATTCGAAACACTAATAATGTTCTTACATAAACTTGAAACATAATAACAATTATTAAGTCCTATTACAAGTCCATTAGGTGAGGTCAAATTAAGTTCTCCAACGGCCAATGCAGCAACCTTTGCTCCATTTCCGACTCGAAGATCCACCTCACCTCGTCTTAAACGTCTCGTCCTTTGAAGAACCTACATATTTCGACAAATATGAGTTCCACAACCGGTATCCAATATTCAATTTTCCAAAGTTGAAACATTAACATTTATAATAGTCATACCTACGGTTCCGGCTTCCAAAGCCTTCCCCTTGATTTTCTTCACCTCCTCGAGCTAAATCTTGCAATCCATTTTCCAATGCCCAAGTTTGTGGCAATGGAAGCAGGTAACATCATCGGATTTATCCTTCCCTTCAGTCTTTGGTTTGGGCAACACCTTGCCCGCACCGCCATTAGACCTTGATTTCTTGCGAATCCCACCTTGAATCATGAACCGTAAAAGAGTAAGTACAAGGATACATGAACGTACGCGTTCGAGAAAATGGATGAATGAACAATATGATTGTGTAGAATTGGGCTCCAATATATAGTCCGTCGTGACGGACCGTATGGTACGTCATGACGGAGCTAGTGTACGCAGTTCACAAGGGTTGTGGATTTAGCCAATTCTCAGCATACACAGTGGTCTGTCATGACAGACCGCATGGTGCGTCATGACGGACATGTCCGTCGTGACGAAAATATCCGTCGTGACAGACAGTATATCCGTCGTGATGGAAGTATGCGTGAAATCTCCAGGGGCTATTTGGCATTGGTCCGTCGTAACGGACCTATGGTGCATCATCACGGACAGTGGCTGAAAGCTGTTTTTGCCATGTTTTTGATATACAAGGGTTGGTATGTCCAATATGTGCCTTTTGGGTGTCCTTATCCTGTGTCATATAAATAGGATGATTCTCTCTCTTCAGATTAGACTTATCATTTGAAAGCACACCATCAATAGTTGAAAGAGTACGAAGAAAGAGAGAAAGAGAAAAGGAGTTTTTATCGAATAGTGAATCAAGCGAGAATGAAGCAAGTTCGCCGGTGCTTCGTCTAGGCAGTTGCTGAAGGAAATACAATTTTGGATCAACATTAAAAGTGTACATGCAAGGACACATGAACGTACGCGTTCGAGAAGACGGATGAATGCGCAATAGGATTGAGCAGAATTGGGCGAAAATACATGGTGCGTCATGACGCACCTACTGTGTATAGTCTGCAATGGTTGTGGACTTATCCAAAATCTGGATTTTACAGCAGTGCGTCATGACTGACCAGATGGTGCGTCATGACGCTAGAGTGCGTAGTTTGTCAAGAGACTTATTGGCATTGGTGCGTCATGACGGACCATGTATAAAAGCTGTTTTCTGACAGATTTTATTACACACGATTTGGTGCGTCCAATATGTGTCTTTTGGATGTCCTTATCCTGTTGCATATAAATAGGATAACTCTCTCTCTCTCTCTCTCTCTCTCTCTCTCTAGATCCTCTAGAGTCTGATCCATTCTAATCTTATCATTCTATCAAGGAGTTGAAAGAGTGCGAAAGAAAGGGAGAAAGAGAAAAGAGTTTTCTTGGGATTTAGAGAATCGAAAGCAATCAAGCAAGTTCGCCGGTGCATCATCTAGGCAGTTGCACCCGCGACCGAGGTGCTACGACTCACGGTGGATATGAGTAGAGGAGCGACACTTGTGGCTCTTCGTTGTGATCGAACCGAAGGAGTAAAAATCGTCAACGAAGTGGTGAGAGACGTGTGGGCGTGGGACGCGCGTTTTTTCACTAACGTGACAAGGATCAAGGAGGATAAGCGATCAACCCTTCGAGCGTGATCAATGTCACGCCGGTAATTGACTATCCTACTTTGCATCGTACCCTCGATATCGAAGCGTGATCTCGGGTTTTGGGAATGGGACCGTGCCTTAATATCCGATGTGCGGGCCCGGGGACGGGATAATTCCCTTCAGTTGCACACGCGACCGAGAGACTACGACTCATGGTGGATACGGGCAGAGGATCGCGCGCTTTGTGGCTCTTCATTGTGATCAAACCAGAGACATGTTTGGAGTCATCGAAACGGTGGTAGACGTGTGCGAAATAAAATACAGTTATAGATCAACTAGTAGATTGCACACATGAGGATATATGAATGTACGTGTTCGTCGAAACGATTGGATGCATAATAAGATTATGCAAATTTGACAGAAATATCATAGTCCGTCATTGGGGGGGGGGGGGGGTGGAGGGTGGTTTCTAGGTCAGTTTTCTATACAAGCAAGAAAAAGCAATATTTTGTTTTGAATCCATCTTTATTTTTGCTCAAATATAATGCTTCACAATTAAATACAATTAATTAATATTAGTTATTATATCAATTTAATAAAGGTTGTAGTAACAACAACATTGTGAATCCATCTGAAAAAAAAACTATATTGAATCAAGGTCAACGGCCAATAAAACAAAAACCCTAAAATAAGCAAATAAACGTAACAAAATCTTAAAAAAAATACCAACTATATATATATATATATATATATATATATATATATATATATATATATATATATATATATATATACAAAATGATAGACCATAACATCGCAATGAAATATAATAAAATATACCATATTTTATATCTTAACTACACAAGTTTATCGAAATCCACAGAAAACAACATATACAACAACATCACGAGTTCACAAAAATAAAATACCATAAGCACCAATGTTAAATCATTATTTAATAAAAACATAGTAATTAAGCCAAAACATACAACAACATGATCAAATGATCAATACTCAATCATTACAACTCGAACGTCCAAATCATTTCTTTGCATAGCGAGCTGATTAATTATACTTCGGAGGATAACAAATAGACTATTACCATATGCACCGACCAAACAAACCCTCTGCAGTTTAGCGCCAGAAATAAAATGACCTTCGCCCAATTCTTGATCATGTAATTTTTCCAAATCCTATATTAAAAATAAAATTCAAATATAAATTACAAATCACATAAAAGAAAATACAAATTAAATCCGAATTACATGCACTCCATCACAATAAGTCTGGCACAGCACCAATTCTTCCAAATTGGTGCAACGGATAAGGAAGTTGCATATATCTTCTAAATGGCAGAGTATGCAAGTCCAAGTTAGGGTTAGGAACCGGAGATTCGCGAATTGTGCGCCAAGCTTTTCTACTCTTCACATCATTCTAACAAAAATCGCATCGAAACGAAATTCCAGATTTACAACACCAATCAAAACACTCATGACCTTTGATACCTCGTTTGTAATGCCGTGAGATAGAACTACAGATTCTACATAATTAGGAGGTATATCGATCAGAATTAACGGATGAGGGAGATGACCATCAATTCTTAGAAATTTGATATTTCCGCCAGCGATTGAAATTGGTTGCAAAAGCTGTAAAAGAAAAGTGCAGTTCACAAGGCTAACTGATTCCACGTAATTCAAAAAAATACCATCCATATTGAGTAGACAATTTTGCAATTTTAAACATTTCAAATTCGGAGACCCTGAAAGAAATTTGTTCATGTTCTCCTCGTCAAACGAGATACGGCCATCGAAATGTATTTTTTTCAAATTCGGAAGATGTACACGATCAGGTAAAATTTTATAAGTTCCTTCAGCGTCATTAATAGATAAATAAACCTCTTCTAGTGGCCCACACTCGAATAAAGCCTGAGGTATTTTTAGAGCAAAGTTGCATGTTGCAATTTTCAAATGCAAGTCCTTATTATTGTGGGTAATGACATAATTTATAGCCTTTTGGCTTAATCCATGTACTATAATTGGGTCATTAAAATCGTAGAAAAGGCATTTGAACACAAACTTATGTGGGCAGATAGCAGTATCACGGCCATACATGAATTTTGAAACAAAATTAGCAAACCTAGTAATTGTAGTTTCGTACGATTGTTCCTCATTACCCTCCACGAAATCTCAAAGATTTAAAATAACACTACGAGTAGACCTCCATATGCATAAATTACGCCACCTATTCGATAGAACGCAAGTTTGTACAAGTTCTGTTGCGTTCAACGAAGATACAACTGTTGCTAAAAAATCATCTTGCAACGGGCTAATTCTGTCCAAACTCATTGTGTAACTTAGTTGAGAAATGAGTATGTAGTTGAGAAAGGAGTAAAATGAGTAGCGTTTAGAAATGTGTAGAGTTCAGAAAGGAAACTTGCAAAAATACGGCGCAGTATAATATTCCAAAATATATAACAAGCTTATCCAATTTTTGTTGGCAACTTATAATGGCCGTGGAGATGCAATTAAATGCATGAACCTTGCAACTAATAGCTTCAATCAAAAGGCACATTCTACATTATGATTCTTTGTTTGGTCCAGGGTATATTTCAAATCACAAGTTCATTGTATTTGTAACTCGAAACGAAAAGTCTCTTCTTGTCTAAAATACGGCGCATTTTTTCCATAGTTTTTTGGTATTCTGAACTGTTGCATTTTTTGGGAAACCATTTATCATCAAGTCATCACGCTTCATTTCGTACCTGTCTTGTCCATTCTCATTCTAGTTCAATAAAAAAATAAATGAGCGTGGACTTCCAAATAAAAGCATGAACCTTAAAAATGTTAACTTCAATATGAAGGACAGTCTGCATTCAATATTTCAACGTTCGGTCCAGGGGAATTTTAATATCACAATAACAAAAACATTCATATATATATAAGAGTGGTGATGTATGTCCCCCTAAAAACCCCCTATATCGATTGATGTGTTGGCGCCAGTAATAAAGACGGTGGTGAGTAGTGATAGGAAGCCCACCTTTTTGACCACGAATTGTACCCACCTGCCACGTGACAGGTAGGAATTGGATACATAAAAAGGTGGGAAAAAAATCACCCATTAACAGCCTGCCACGTGGTAAGTGGGTACAATTCATGGTCAAAAAGGTGGGGTTCCTATGATTACTCGTGGTAAACCATGAATATTTAATTTTTTCCATCATATATGGAGAAAGAAGGTAAAAAAGATCCACCGTTTCACACATCATTAATTTATTTAATATTTTAGACAAGTTTGTTTACCCCCACTTGTAATATTAATTAATCAAATTTATAAATTTGGAAAATAAGTTATTTGACCGAATTAATACACCCTTTACATGTGCTAAACGGATACACATGAATAAAAAATCATAAAAAATAAACAAAAATATGACTTTCAAAATAAAAATAATATGTTCGCAAAAGTTAGCGAAATAAAAATGAAAATACTTTGATTTTAAAAATTTTTTGAAAAGAAAATAATAAAATTTGTTTAATAAATATGACTTATCATTTGTAAAATCAAATATAATAAGTACTTAAATAAACCAAAATATTTTTTAATAATTTGGTTCATCACATAATAAATGTCGTTTACCATCTAATCAATACTATTATGTCACATAATTAATATAATGTATTAATTTGCATAATTTTATTGTTTATCATGTATTAATTTGAATTTAGCATTAAATTGAGTCCATTAAATTTCTGCCAACACATCAAGTATTGTGGGAGAATGTAGAGGGGCTCAAATATAATTTTTCTATATAAAACTACATCATTGCCTATGTTATGTGTTGATGTAATGAAGTAATGAAATTCAGTGTTATTGATATAATATTTCTATTTAATTTATATGTTGTATTTAATTAGTGCTAAATGATATGAAGAGAATGCAAAAAGATATGGGTAAAAAATAAAGGGATTTGGCATATTATTTTAGAAGGACCGGAAAAGACTGTGAATTACGAAAAGTTTTTTTTTTAAATTAGTGGATAGTTCCATAAACAATTGTCAGAAGTAATACTTGTAGTATTTCATATATTTCCATATAGTAAGAAAAAAAAAATTGTATTTGTAATTATTAGAATTACATACTAACATTAAAATAAATGACAAAATAACATTACAATTTGTATTCATAATTAGTTGATAGTTACGATAGAAAGTAATGATGATTGATAAGACCGAACGATACAATTTTTTATGGAACACTGAATTAGTTAGTTTTATATTATTTTATATTTTCAATTGCATTGTAAATACAATTCTTTCTATTTTACGGTTCGATGAAATTTCATCCTCGGCTTCATCGTCAACATTTAAACCAATTAGAGGCTGCATTGACAAAAACAATTGAACATAAGTTTCTAAATAACTTTCTTAAACTAGATTATATTATTTGTGTTTTTAGGCAAACAAAAGTTTTCCAAAAAATAATACAAATATAAATCCGTTCATCCATCTAAATAACTTTCGTAAACTTATAAACACCCTATCAACTTGTATTTTTATTTTACAAATTTAAAAAAATAAAAAACATGTGATATAGAAAAATTTGTATTTACGTTTATATTAATTCCAAACCATCTAAATAATATTTTATTCTATTAATTCGAAACAATCTATTGTATTAATATTTGAGGGGTTCGAAATTAAGTGAAAAATATTATATTAACTCCAAACCATTTATTCTATTAATAGTGTACTCAAACAATATTGTAATCAAAAGATATCAATGATATACTATCTTGTCGATGGACATCTGATCAACTAAGAATCAAAATGAGCGTGGAGTTACCATTAAATGTATGAACCTTATAAACAATAACTTTTATAAAAATGTCAAGGACTCAAGGCCCACATTAAAAAAAATTGTGTGTGTTCTAGGTTAAATATTAAGTTAAGTGGTATTTTCTTTTCATCTTTTACGGTTCTGGACTCACAGTACCTTTTTTTGACATGTAGACTATATCTTGTCGATTCAGAGATAACAACACGTATTTTGACATGTAAATATTTTGGATTCACCAAATATGTAAACAATATCTTGTGTATAAAACTTTTTGTTGACTTGTATAACCAAAATTTACGAGGGGAAATTATTTTAGATACAAAATATCCCCCCCCCCCCCCCCCGGGCCCTTTTTGACATAATAGAGACATACATACCTACAGAGACTCCATAGCACTTTTTATCATAGATACATACATACAAAGACAACTAAGCAAAAGAGGGGTTTTACGGCTCAAAAGAGGGTTTTTTCGGATAGGAGGAGGAGGAACTCGGCCATAGATAGGGAGAGGAGGATAAGAATCTTGCGTTTTTTTCTCTCTATAAAGGTAACTTTGTCGCTTGTTTTTTTGAATTAACTCTGTTGCTTCTAAATTAGTCTAGAATAAATGTTCAAAATAGAAGTTGTATATTTTTGTTATTTTTGTTCAAATAGAAGGTGTACCTCGATTTAGTCTTAGAAATCATGTTCAAAAATGTAAGGGAGAGTATATCGTGACAAGTGCGGCAAGTCGTGTTATCAACCTGTATCTCAAAACCTTACTCGTGCTAAACGAGAGTAGAGAGATCTCCATTATATTCCCGAAGATTATCCTCTCATGACATTTTTTCCTAACTTGTTGTATCTTTTTTCAACCTGTATGTTTCCATATGTTATATATAATTTTCTGAAAATGTGTCTTTTTAACAGGTATAGAAAAAGGATGAGCGAGCGTAGGTGCATTGGGCCCACGATGTTGAGGCGTGTTTTACGAAGTAATAATGGCAACGAAAATATTCTTGAGAGACTTGGCCTAAATCCGACGAGGAGCGCGGAATTCAACAGGAAAAAAACAGTGCAAGTCGCGAGCAACGTGCAACTCTTGACGAAGAAAACAGTTCATGTCGTGAGGAACGAAGCAGTGAAGGTCATGAGGAAGAAGGATATCGTGAGAAACAATTGTCAGAAGTAACACTTGCAGTATTTTATATATTTCGATATAGTAAGAAACAATGGTTATATATAAATGGGTCCGAGTCTTCATGATGCACTAATTATGGTAGATCAATAGTTTATATTTTGCGAATGTTGTTTCGTGCTTGTAATTTCTGATATATCCGCGAATGTTGTATTCATAATTAATATTTTTTATTACATTAATTTAATAAAAGTAATAATATAAGTTGTCATTACAACAACATTGAATTCACAAAAAATCAAATCAAGGCCAAACACATAAAACGTAATAATGGCCAACAACACATAAACCCTAAAAACAGCAAAATCTACGTAATAAAGCAAAAAAAAAAAAAAACACCAACTATATATGTACTTAATCATAGACCATAACATTGCAATGAAATATAATATAATATACTATATTTTATATCTTAACTAAACAAGTTTATCAAAATAAAAAAACAACAAATACAGCAACATCATGAGTTCACAAATAAAAAATAAAGGGGAGTTCTATCATACACCCCTTTTGCTTATGATACATCCATTTTGAAGGGTATTTTGTGTAATTATCAATTAATGAGTATTTAAAGTAATTTTTCAAGTGTATTTATTAATAATTGATATGCTAAATAGGAAATTTGAATTGTTCATGAAAGAAAAAATATCTATAAAAAGTAAAATTTATAATACCCAAAATATCCTTTTGAAAGGGTGTATGATAGAACTCCCCAAACATAAAACAACATCATAGACCATAACATAAGCACCAATGTAAAATCAATATTTAATAAAAACATAGTTAAGCCAAATATACAACAACATCAGGATCAAATGATCAAAACTCAGTCATTACAACTCGAATGTCCAAATCATTTCTTTGCATCACGAGATGATTAATTATAACTCTGAGGATAACAAATACATTATTACCATAAACACCGACCAAACAAACCCTGCGCAGTCTATCGCCAGAAATTAAATGACCTTCGCCGAATTAATGTTCATGTAATTCTTCGAAATCCTATATTAGAAATAAAATTGAATTATAAATTACGAATCACATATAAGAAATAACAATTAAAACCGACTTACATGCACTTGATCGCAATGAGTCTGGCACAAAACCAATTCTCCCAAATTGGTGCAACGGATAAGGAAGTTGCATATTTCTCTTAACCAGCAGAGTATGCAACTTGAAGAGAGGATTAGCAACTTCATATTGTCGAATTGTGCGCCAAGGTTTTCTACTCTTCCCATCATTCTCACAAAACCCAGATCGAAAACAAATTCATGATTTACCACACCCATCAAAACACTCATGACCTTCGAAAACTGGTTTACACTTCCGTTTAGAATTACATATTGCACAGAATTAGCAGGAATATCGGTCAGCGTTAACAGATTAGGGACATGATCAATTTTTAGAATTTTGATATTTGGGCCTGAGATTGAGATTATTGGGTGGTCAAGGGGAGGTAAAAGAAAATTGCAGTTCAAAAGGCTAAATGATTCCACTAATTCCAAAAAAATACAATCCATATCGAGTAGACAATGATACAGTATTAAACATTTCAAATTGGGGTGGTAAAAGAAAATTGTAGTTCTCTTGTGTTCAACGTGTAGGGTTACGCACACGTTTATCAAAGTGTGCAGCGGAATTAGTTTTGCATGCGTACGTAACCTAATTCTACCGGGATCACGCCCGAAAACCATCCAAAAAGGAAGAGTTTCGGAGAATTACCTCGTACAAGTTAGTACGTGATGCCTTCTTCTCCAAATCGGGCAACTTTCTCCAAAACGTGCTCGTGCTATGCCTCTAGGCGTGTTGAACCTTCTCCAAGGATCGCTCGTGCAATCCCTCTACCCGTATCCACCTCGATTTTGACCGATCGGAAACCGTCGACGCCGTTCTAGTCGCCGTCACGATCACTTCTCTCAAGAACTTGCTCGAATCTCCCTCTCAATCTCACTAGATCTAATCTTTTGTGTGGAAGAAGAGGAGAGAGAAAACCCGGCGGCTCAAAACCCTAGGTTGCAAAAATGGCTTAACCTAAAAATGAAATCAGAATTCTATATATATAGGAAATAGACTGCTGAGTCCGTTCCGAACGGACTCAGTTCATTCCGAACGGACTCAGTTCGTTCCAATGAACTCAGCAGCTCTGACTATCACGAATTAGTTCGTTCCGAACGCACAAAAGAGTTCGTTCGAACGAACTCAGTTCTGACTGCAGATTTGCCTATACATATCAATTCTTCCAAGTTAATTCTTAAGCCATATTTCTTTCAAACTCCCTCTTGGATTAAGACTTAATCAACTTGGCCATATGTCCAACATATGTCGTGAGATCTAATCTCACGTGATTCCATTTTTGTTTGTCCAACAAACGTATTGGTGAGCATTATCTTGAGAATCCGATATGTTACGAAATCTTGGTGTGACCGTGTAGGTTCGTCTAAGACTGGCAGTGGATATAGTAGCAATCCACAAGGTATTGCGAGCACTAGACTGCCGTTAATACCTATCCAGAATTAACACGAAAAAGGTGGAGAACACCTTTATGAAGATGCAGTACATCTTCATACCTAGCTCAGATAAGTGTTACTAGTCCTCTTGTTCGCGATATCTTCTGATCAAAAGAGTCACGGTGAAGCCTAAGACTTCAAGTCATCATCTATTCTTTTTTATCAGATATACTCTTTCCCGATAAGAATTAGATTGATAATTACAATGCGAACTCCATGAGTTCCATCGAGCTTGGCCAAGCATTTCATCAATCTCAATTCAATCGAGGGGCCTATGCTAAAAACAATACCCAATAGTAATCACTGCTACACAGTTACGCGTAGGGTCAATTATATCAAAGCATTGCCTTTTCACATACTAGGTATCCATGAGACCACTCAAGAATGAAGAACCAAAACGCACTATCTGAATATGAGTTCGTCTCCGATGACTATAACCATGTCACAAACTCATATAGTGGTCAGTCCAATATACGACGCCGCGTATATCCATATTCTAGAATCGACGCTCTGTCTCAGATCAGTAAAACCTGACCATCTCATCTACGAATATGCTAGTGTATGTAAAAGTCTCCATTAAGTGAATGGACTACCTGGTTCAAACCTATGAACAACTTTATACATCAGGGATGTTTTAGAATTATATTCATTCCGTTTAGTGGTTTTACTATCATTCAGTTGACGAATCAATATGCCAGACTATGGCCATGCAACATATTATTCTCAACTGACTCGATGCACTAAACTAGAATAAAATTCAAGGTCTATCCGATTATAATAATCGAATAACCTATCACACACTTTCTTGTTATTTAAAATTTTTGAAATATGAAGGTTTATGTCATATCATGAATAGTAATATAGATATCTGTTTGTCAAACAAATACAATCCAAATAACAGGCCTAGGACATAATAAATGTTCTCCCACTTGCACAAGGCGGATAGAATCCCCTTATGCAATGAGAAACATAAATGTTCTCCCACTTGCACTAGGCTGATCGAATCCCCTTATGCAATGAGAAACATAAATAAAACACCCAATCTAACACAATGATAGATATCCCAATCCTATCGCCCAAGCATGCTACTTATGCTTGGCACGTGCTAGTGATCGTAAATGGATCGGCCACGTTATTATCAGTAGGTATCTTTATTATTTTCACGTCACATTTCTTCGTAATCTCACGAATCAAGTGGTACGCCGGAGTACATATTTGGACCTGTGATGCGCTCGCGGTTCCTTGGATTGTACTATTGCTCCGTTATTGTCACAATATACATCCATGGGACCCGAGATGGTTGGCATAATGCCATGTTCCATCACGAACTGTCGTAGCTAGACAGTCTCCTTTGCGGCTTCGCAAGCCCCGATGTATTCCGCTTCAATCGTAGAATTAGCCACCGTCTTCAGTTTGGATCTTTTCCAAACAACAGCTCCCCAATGGAGCGTGAAGACATAACCACTTGTTTACCATCCAATGGTAACTAAGAATTGTGTTCCATATCAACTTGTTCACTATGTGGTTCTCGAATTTCTTCGAGATCAATTTTTACTCCCACTGGCTTGATGATCTAGGAATTCCTTCTCTAAGAAGTATCCTCATCGAGCCACGAAAACCTTGTTTTCGCTAGGCAAGTAAAAGTAATATCCTCAGGATACCCCATAAATAAACACTTGTTGGATCTTGCTTGAGTTTGGCGTCAATTTTCCTTTGACGTATGTCTCGCATCCCCAAATCTTAAGATAAGACAATAATGACACCATGCCATGCCATAATTCATATGGTGTCTTTTCAAATGATTTGGACGGAACTCTATTCAGTAATGAGCAATTGTTTGAGGCGCTAAACCTCAAAATGACTTTGGCAAATCCGTTCGACTCATCTTCGAGAGAACCATGTCTAACAAGGTCTGATTCCTCCTCTCGGACACTCCATTTCATTGGGGGTGTACCGGGTGGAGTCCATTGATACTATACCACAATATCGAAGATAGTCCTCAAACTCATAGCTCAAGTATTCACCATCTCAATCCGATCGAATGGCCTTTACTTTCTTGCCCAATTGAAGTTCTACTTTGTGTTGAAACTCTTTGAATTTCTCAAAAGTTTCACTTTTGTGACGCATTAAGTATAGATGACCATATCTATTATAATCGTCAGTAAAAGTCACAAAGTAGCGATACCCATTTCTAGCCTCGACACTCATCGGTCCTCGTACATCGGAATGTATGCGGGCCAACACATCTTTCGATCTTTCTCCTTTCTTGGAGAAAGGTCTCTTTGTATTCTTACCCATCAAACAAGATTCGTAATTTTCTATTGACTCTAAGTCAAAAGAATCTAGCACTCCATCCTTTTGGAGTCTAGCAATGCGTTTCTCGTTTATGTGTCTGAGACGACAATGACATGAGTATGTTTCATTAGTTTGAGTAGTATTTATGTTATAAATGGACTGATTATTGTTGTTATTTTCTAAATCCAAGACATATAGACCATTTTCAACTAGACCATTACTAAAGAAAATGTTATTCTTGCGAATAAAATAATCATTAGTACCAGTAACTAATTCATATCCATCCGCAATAAGTCTCGAAATAGAAAAAGTACTCCTACTCAAAGTAGGTACATAACAACAATTATTCAAAACTAAAATAAGTCCATTTGGAAAAGTTAAATCATACGTCCCTTCGGCTAATGTGGCTACTCGAGCTCCATTCCCGACGCGTAAATTAACTTCGCCACGAATCAAAGATCTTCTACTTCTTAGGCCCTGCATATTATTACAAATATCAGTCCCACGTCCAATGTCCAACACTCATGATGGTGAAGTAAAAAAATGAGATTCGATAACTGAAATACCTGATGCCGATGTGTCCAAGGAAGCGGTCTTTTGCTTGCTCTCCCTCAGGAAGATCTCGCAATCACGCTTCCAATGCCCCTCCTCGAGGCAATGGAAACACTTCTTGTCATCCTTGCTCATAGGCTTAGGCGCAACCTTGTTGCCCTTTGCCTTCTTGTTTTTGTTCCCATTGCTTGGACTCTTCCCTTCAACCACCAATACCTCTGAAGTCCTAGACTTCTTGTAATGTGGTTTCATGTCATTTTCGTATGTTCTCTGCATTGCGAAAAGTTGGGGAATAGTCCTTTGCATGTCTAACATGTGGAAATGCGAAATGAACGAATCGAAACTCGGTGGCAGCAACAACATGATCAAATCAGTTTGTAACTCCATTTCGAATTTCATTCCAAGCCTCTCAAGGTGATCGAAATATCCTTTCATCTTGAGAAGGTGCGAGCTAACGGGCGTACCATCTTGCATCTTGCATTGCGTCGCATTGCCAAGTGCTTGATACTTTTCCACCCTTGCTTGAACCTGAAACATCTCCCTGAGTTGTTTCATAATCTCGTATGCATCCTGTTTCTCAAACTGGATTTGATATTCAGGAGTCATAGTAGCCAACATGAGGCATGTGACATCATTCGAATCGTCCAACATGGTCGTATGTTCGAATATATCATCCTCACTTGCTTTATCCCCTGGCACAGGAGGGATAGGCGTCTCCAAGACATGTGCCTTTCCTTCCTGTTTCAGAACGAATCCCAGATTCCTCTGCCAGTCGAGAAAGTTCTTTCCGTTCATTCGTTCCTTTTCCAAAATGGAACGCAAACTAAAGCGGTTATTACTTGGTAAAGCCATGAATTCTACAATTTTTGAAAAATAATGTAATTAATACCGTGGTCTTTCATATATTAAAATTCATTTTAAACAACTTGAAATACCCATTATTTTATCATTTCAAATAGTACCCACTATTGAAACGGAGATTTGATACCTTAAATCTCGTAATGGACAAGATCCCTATTTAGCGTATCTCTAAGGTGACGAAGGCCAACCACTTAGAAAATACGTTACGTTGGGTAGGACAATGTCCAATCATCTCCAAGACGATTCTTGCTTTGTTCGTGAGGACCGGTATTGAGTCCAACTCAAAACCAGTGTGTGTGTACCTCACTCCTTGCCCCAAATCCTAGCCTAGCTAGCGAACTGGTCAAGTCCAAACCACAAGTTGAATATCATTCAATTTAGCGAATAGACATGCCAGACGAAGGCCATGCAACACGTCAATTCCTAATCAATGCATGCCTTCCATGCTACGTACGTGTAAATCTGTGCCAGACGAAGGCCATGCAACACAAATAAACAAGTACTAGTCTTGAAGGTTCCACTTTGGGAGGCAAATAACTTGATAATTACGTGGGAGGATTTTCTTTTAATAAAAATCATTCATTTTATTCATTCACAAAACAAATAAAAATTACGGTATAGCATATTGGCCTTTAAGTTTTATGAGCAATCATAAAACCCTAAATTCCCAACCCTAAATTCCCAACAAATAAAAATCATTCATTTTATCGTAGCTAATGATGATAGATCGAAATCATATGATGATTCGATATCCTACAAGGATGCTATGAAAAGTAACGGTTCCACATGGCATGGTGCCATTAAATCTGAGATTCGATCCGTGTAAATTATCAAGTTTAGAACTTGATTTCATTAATTTCAGGGTTAGACCCATGAAATGTGATTGGGTTTTCAAGATGAGAACCAACACGGATAGGAATACGCATATAACAAAGCGAGGCTAGTAGCGAAAAGTTTCAATATTTCATAGTCGGACTATGAAGAAATGTTTTCGCATATTGCCATGCTTTCACATTCTCAAAATTCTGCTTGCCATGGTCGCGTATTATGAATATGTGATGTGGCAAAATGGATGTCAAAACCGAATTTCTTGACAGAAATTTTATGAAAGGATGTGTACTTTGACCCAACCTTACGGTTTTGTCGATTCATAAGAATCGGGGATAAGATATGCATGCTTTAACGATCCATATGATGGATTAGAGAAAGCTTCTCGGAATTGGAATATTCGTTTTGACGAAGTTATAAACTGTTATAAAATTGTCGGAACAAATGGAAACTTTGTGTATACATGAAGGTTAGTGGGATCCACGTTATATTTCTTGTAACGACAAAGGATTTAAGCGAGACCGCTTATGAATTAAGCGTGAAGATCTATATGATAGATCTAAGAAGTTCCTCGTTCTATATTATCACACGTATATCGACATATTGTTGAAAATGGTTTTCAACATATAACTCCTTGGAGGAGTTAAATCGAAATGTCGAATGACAGAAATTTTCTACGGCTCGATGTGAGACATCAAGTAGGGCGAAAATAATAATATGATGCTTTACATTTGATGTGAGGATCTATTATATCTGTCATGATATGTATGTGGCTATACGTCGTACACAAAGAGCGTCTAGTTCACCATCAATAAAATCCATGGGAATCACACGAGTTTGAATGTAATGCGATTACATGAGACTAACTCATGTGAATGTATAACAGTTATACATATATATATACATAATGGTTATGTATATTTAAACCCATCGGGATTTGTATTGACAGCGGTGAATGTTATTCATGAATACTTTGCACAAGAATTCAGGATTTTATTTTATCTATAATGGTGTGGAGGACGTGTTAGTTATAAAGAGTTATAACAACAACAGTTTCCAAATATGGCACGTCTAAATATGTAGCACGACTTTCGATCACAAAGTGTGTACATGTTTGCTTAAACGAAAACACGGTTATGTGGAAAGGTTCTACATGACCAATAGTTTATGATTCTATTTACGGAGGCGAGTATATTGCGGTTATTAATCGCAAAAGGAAGCGGTTTGGATCAAGGATACATGACCAAACTCAAGTAGTCACGAGTTATCGGATTTATGGTTGTGTATTGTGTGATACGCAATAGTACAAGCCAAAAATGCCGAGGTCAAAACCACTTCTAGCCATTACTCAGAAAATTTCATTTGATCCATGAAATTTTGTTAAAAGATGTGATCGTAGGTATTGGAAACGTTCCAAACCTGATCAAGATTAACACTAGCGGCAACGTGCGGACCCGTTTACAAAACCGCTCTCTCTAGTCGCGCGTGACTGTCATGCGATGACTATGGGTATGAGATACCTAGAGGAGGAAGAAGAGACTAGAGTGTAGTTATCTAATATGATAGTCCTCGCAAGTTGTGGGTATGGAGATACCCATAGGTAAGCGTTGTATCACCCAAATACTTAATCCATATGAATGCATCCCTTTTAAAAAAATTGTTTACTTAAATTTTTATGCATTCACCTTATATGAAAACTGTGCGCGGGTTGTGTAATTTGATTACATGAACCCTGATTTGAGCTTGTGTGGACGCCGGCATAATTGAGGATTATGTGCTGCAAAACCGTCACACCTAAAGTTTCATTTCTAAACATCCCTAGTCGCGGATCAGTTTGCTTAAGAGAGAAGCATTTATATTACAAGGAAATATACTGAACGCGTACACTAGTACGTTAGCCGAGGAGATGATTATGTTTTGCTAATCATAGGACAAATGTGTTTGTAGAATCGGGAACGTAGATATATGCTAGGTGACATATATTGGATATGACCGAAGTCGCGAGACCATGACATGGTTTAGTCATTATAGATGGACTTGCGACGAGTAGGGTATTAGGTTCTTCATACTTGAGGGGATCATTGATTGCGTTACGTGCGTAACACAATACTTTGATATGATCTTACGCTCACCATAACAGGGAGTTAAAGAGGTCATCATTGGGTATTGTCCGAAACACGGAATTCAATGTGAGTCTCCAAGATAGGAATTGTTTATTCCGAAAGGAAGAGATATCTCTTTGGTCACTCGATGAATTGATTAACGAAAACTGTGGCCACAGTCAATGATATTAACGGTTAATATCGATTGAAATTGTTAACTCAATTCGGAATCGAGGAACAAGTATAGTTAATCAAAATATATGGATGACTACCACCATGCCTTTTGATTAACGGATATCGCTAACAAGAGAACTAATAACCGCTATTCGAGATAGGCACAATGATCACAATCATTCTTCGTGTTAACATGGATAGCCATGATGGAGTGACTAGATCCCGCTCATGGGCTTGTAGTGCTTTGGAAACAGCCTACTGCCATCGTTAACCGAACCTACATGGTCACACAACGAGTCGTACTAAGTCGGGCTTGATTATAAAATTGGCACATAAGATGTGCATGGCTTGGTATTATAATAGGCGAGCTATATTCTCCAAAATCGTGCATATTGGATATGCATGAGTACCTTTTAGGTAGATCTGAAATTGAGTGGGAGACTGAAAGAAATACAGTTTCGGATCAACCGTAAAAGTGTACACAAGGATAAACGAACGTACGCATTCGTAGGCATAAGAAACAGTTTTAGTAAAACTGGTATAACTTTCAGTGGGAAACTCCAATTTGAATGGTTCAAATTGGGTTAGATATATAATGAGATTATATAGAACTTTCATATAGAAATATGTTTCATTTGAACGAAGTATCAGTGTCATTTTAATGGAATACCGAAAGGGTGCGACAGTTTGACATTCAGTTAGTAAAACGTCCGTAACTTTCGCATCCAAACTCCAATTGGGCCAGGACAAATTGGGTTGGAAATATAATAAGATTATCTACAACTTTCGTGATGTTCAAAGTCGGTTGGGACGATTTAATATTTTCGTTTTAACAGAATACTGAAAGGGTGTCTGCAGTTTTCTGTCTAAAAAGGTATATATGAGATATACATGCCTTTTGGCCCATCCTTATCCTATATGATATAAATATGATGTTTCTCTCTCTCTCTCTAGACTAGATCATTTAGATCAATCTATGGTATTATTCAGAATAATCCATAAATATAAAGAGACATCTTTCAAGAGAGTGAAAGAGTGTGAAGAGAGAAAGACCGAGATAAAGGAGTTTTTCTCGGTGTAGAGAATCGATCTAATCAAGCAAGTTCGCCGGTGCTTCATCTAGACAGTTGCATCCGCGACCAACGAACTCCGACTCACGGTGGATACAAGTAGAGGAGCCACACTTGTGGCTCTCCGATTGTGATCAAACCGAAGGAGCAAAACTGTGGGCTGTGGAAGAGTGTGGACGTAGGACGCACGAAAGACAACCAGAGGCGTGTCAAGACGGTGGGAGACGTGTGGTATGGGACGCACGGGCTAGTCACCAACGTGACACCGGAGAAGGAAAGGATGCGAGCGATCAACCCGTCGTGCGTGATCAATTTCACGCTGGTAATCATCTATCCTTCTATTGCATCGTACCCTCGAAGTCATGGCGTGATCTTGGATTTTGGGAACCGGACCAGGCCTTCATATCCGCTGTGCGGGCCCGGGGTCGGGTGAATCCCCAACAATTTTTTCTTTGTACAAAGATTTCATGTTGTATGAAATACATATACAAATAGAAATATGTAAAATATTATGTCATACGAGATGACTACCTTGCATGAAAATAAATTCAATGGAATGTGCATATTATGAGAATAATATATGTAGCACATATCATAATTTGTTTCAAGGCCAAGCCCATAATAAATTGAGAAGAGAACTTGAGAAGTCCAAATAAACATGGATCATGACCATAAATTCGAGACAGATTTTGAGGCATGTTTGAACACATATTTGAAATAAAAAAAAACTTCACCATTCTGTACAAATGACCTATGTAAATTGGAGCCATTTGAATGTAGTTTTTAATGGCGAAAATTTCAAGTCATTTGGAAATTTCTAGAAAAAGTCATGATAGAAACAATGACCATTGGTCTGAAGTTAATGTGCTGCTTCGAATATTGTTCATGCCATAAATGCCATACGAATTTGAAAGGGTTTTGACCTAATGTTGAGGGACTATAAATATGAGACCTGACTATGCATTTGATAGAGGAATATACATGAGTATATGAATGTAAGAAGAGTTTTCTCTCTATAGCTAGTCTCTCTCTTTCTCTTAAAGTGTTTGTTGAAACGTTGATTGATTAAGCAATCGATCAGAAACGGGCGACGGAGCTAGGTGCGGACAAGAGGACACTAGCACGGACTCGACGCCGTTCTTGTTTCGGATTCAACGGTGAACCCAAGAGGACCAGACCTACGTTAAAGATCTTTGGTATTGTATTCTAATCCTTCTTGTAGGATAAACAAAATAAATTAGAGTAGAAAGTTAGCTTAAGTTAGACGATTCCCGACTTTGTTGGAATAAATTTTTAATATTTACTCTGACGAACGTCATGAAATCATTCAATATTTAATATCACAAGTTCATTGTATTTGTAACTCGGAATGAAAAAAAATTTCCTGTCTAAAATACGACGCACTTTTTCCATAGTTTTTTGGTATTCTCAACTATTGCATTTTTTTGGAAACCATTTGTTTCAAATAAAAATATTTCTACTGAATTTTTTTGGAAACCATTTGTAATCAGTAATTAAACTTCATTTCATAGCTGTGTCTGTTAAATGTTATCATTTAAAAAATACAAATAATTCTACTCAATTGAAAATATTTAATAATAATGAATGTGGTGTGTGGACTTCCAAGTTAATGAATGTGAACTAACAATATCTTTATTGAGTTATGAGGGCTACATATATTTGTCCTTCAACAAACCATCATAGTTTCTCATTCTACAATCCATTATAGGTTATGTTCTGGGGAAGCTTCAGAAAATATTGAGTATGATTATAATTCATAAGTTCAAATTCAAAACTTGGATTGTGAAGCAAGTTAGTCGAGGATTACATGGTAATGAGTTGGCCAAGCTCGATGTTGAGAACTTGGTTAAACTGCGACTCACTAGCGTAGTATTAATATTTAATTATATCGAAGGCAAAACTTTAATTCTTAAACTCTTAAGCCATTATCTCGTCCGGCTCGATCTTCATCAGATGATATTCAGGTCCGGAAATAGCATTTTTAAGGTTTGGTCAGGGAGTACGAGGGTAAAGCCTTTATTCACAAACTCTTAAGTGATGATCTGGTCTTGCTCCATGTTCATCAGATGATATTTAGGTCAGGAAATCGTGTTTTTAGGGTTAATTGGTCAATTAGGAGTACATGGAAATGCGTGTTGGCCTTGGACAGAACTTGGTGTAATGATGTTAATCACTGGGCTTAGTAGTATATAATGTAATGAAATTTCTTATTAAAAATATATATAACGCTATGTGTTGATGTAATGAAGTAATGAAATTCAGTGTTAATGGTATAGTATTTCTATTTTATTTATATGTTTTAGAAGAAAATACGTTGTAATATTGAAATATATAACACCTTACATTAATTGTGTCAAAAAGAATTAGCCGACATGTCAGAATAGGAGCCCCAGCTAAGAGTGATGTAGCAGACCGATGTTTCATTAATACATTCTATTCCATTCGTACAATCCCCCCTAAGATAGCCATTCCTAGAATACTTTTTACAATATAAATCAATGTTTTAAATTGTGATATTGCGGTCCATTGCGGTCGGGTCTTTTTTTGCAGCGGATTGCGTTTGCGGGCGCAATTGCGGCGCAATGACCTTATTGCGGACAGTCGTTGCGATATTAAATTATGTAAAAATAATAGTTTGTTTAAATATATTTTTCACAATATTTTTTATCACCATTAATATCGTAAAATTTTCTTCATAATTTTCTTTCAAAAAGAATAAAAAAGTTGATTGTCCAAGAACCTTTTCAGTGTAAATAAAAGTTGATCATAAAATTTCCATTAAAATGGCAATTATACGGGATCTTTGGAATTGTATTTTGTTGAAGAATTTTTTGTCGACATCTTAAAAATATCAAAACACTATAACTCAAATTTTAAATCGAAACATCAATGAAATACAATGAAAATTACAAAATTCATACATTTATAGATGAAAATGACACATTTTAGAAGTTATATATGTTATGAGCATATTTTATCAAATATTTTGATAATAAAACATGGAAACTAAGTATTAAATAATCACAAAATTTATGTTATAATATATATATTAAATAATTCTCGATAAAATTACTTTAACATGTATTTTGTGTTTAATTCAGAGTAAAAGACAAAATTTCACAAATTCAAGCCCATCATTGCATTTCTCTCGTCGAGACGAGCGATTTCGATATAAATTTCATGTAATTTGATGGAAGAATGAGAAAATTACAACTATTTGAATATTATCCGCAATATTTGACCCGATATGGCCACAATATTACCGATATTTCGCCGCAATCTCGCCGCAATATCCGCAATTTCTCAAAAAACGATATTTTCGCAATACCTCATTGCGATATAGCGATTCTAAATCTCAGCCCGTAATATCCGCAATATCGCTGCAATATCGCCGCAATTTAAAACACTGATATAAATACACCCTCAATGTATGCTCATTCTACAAACCATAATAGTTTCTCATTCTGCGATCCATTATAGCAAGGTTATGTTCAACTGGGGATGCTTCCGGAAATATTGAGGAGATGTTAATGAAGGAAATTTTGAGGAGATGCTTCAGAAGATTTTGTGTAGAAATAAAAAGATTTTATATTTCATAATAAAAATAGAGTTTCATTAAATATAGCTTTATTTAATATAGTGCATTGTATTTGATTGCCTGTTGGTGTGCCTAGCTAGTATCATATAATTTCATTCATATACATGAGTCAAATATAAAATATCATAGATGAAAATTTGTTTATGCATCATAGTTATTTGGTTTCTGTAATTAAAATGTCTGTTCAAATTTTTTTTTTGTAATGTTGAAATTTTGTTGTTTAGTGAATATAAAACATCAGAGATCAAATTTCATAAAAGGCATGTCAATACAAATTTCATAAATGTGATACACAAGACCATCTCCTCCAAAATAAAATATATTGAAAAGTTAATATATGAAATACTAATAATGTAATATGTAATATTTATAAAACATACAACATAATATTAGTGTATTATCTTTAGAAATTAAATTTTTAAAATTCATCAAGTATATTCATTTTAATTTTCTTTTTATTTTGACATGCATATTAGTGCATATATAGTTTATACATACCTTTTTTTTTAGTGAATATAAAACATCATAGATGAAATTTCATAAAAGGCATGTTAATACAAATTAAAATGGTTTAATGATTAATACAATACATCAGTACAGTTTTTCAAGTATAACTATCATCGGAAGAAAACAAGAATTGAACTCCTTCTCTTTTCAACTTGTTAACAATAAATCGAAGTAGACTAAATTCATATTTCGTACAACTTCAAATGACCCACACCAATTTTAAATTATTTGCAGAAAATCATTTATTTATATCGTTCGGATCCTCGTCTTCATCATCATCATTTAAACCAATCAGAGGCTGTATTTAAAAATAAAATTAAACATAAGTTAGAAAGACAACATAAAAAAGATAAGAGTATTAAAATAACGTACAATATTGCGTGATCGCTCTCACAAGAAATGTGATATAATACCAACTCCTCCAATATTGAAAAGTTAATATATGAAATACTAATTATAATGTAATATGTAATATTTATTAAACATACAACATAATATTAGTATATTATCTTTAGAAACTTAATTTTTAAAATCCATCAAGTACATTCAACATAATGTAAAATAATTGTAAAACAAATGAATAATCATAGATAAATGAATTCAAATAACTTTATTTTAAGATGATATTATTAATATTATATTATCATACAAAAGTGCAGTGATATATACAATAATTAAATGATATTATTACAGATAAAATTTATTTAATTCACTGTACTTGTATAGAGTCTTTTCCTGTCTAATATTTATTGTATTTGATATGAAAATCTACAAAACGTAACATTGTGAATCTACATTTAATATGAAATCTATAAAAGTAGATTGACATCTTCTGAAGTTAAAAAAAAGGAATGAATGTGGAATTCCATGTAAATGTGTGAACCTTAGACTTAATATTCTCAATGAAAACGCACGGCCCACACGAAATTTTAGTGTGCTTGTTCTAGGATAAAACGTAAGTCAAGGGATATTTTACGCTTTGGAACTCACATATATCCTTTAATAAGGAGACTTATACGTTTCATTAATACATCCTATTCCATTTCTGCAATTCCCCCTCAATAGCCATTCGTAGAATATTTTGTACTATATAAATACACTCTCAATGTAACCTCATTCAACATACCATAATATTTCCTCATTCTACAATCCATTATAGGTCATGCCCTGGGTATGCTTCATAAAATATTGAGGAGACATTACGGAAGAAAACTTTTTCTTAGTTCATTTCCATGCAATATTGAATATGATTATAATTTATAATTTAAAATTTAAATTTGGATTGTGGAGAAGGTTTCCTTTGTAAAATAAGGTTTCAGGAGAAGGTTTCCTTTGTAAAATAAGGTTTCATTTGTGAAGGTAATTTCATTATTAATTTCTTTAATATTATTCATCCTTAATTCATATTACGAACGAAGTAGTTCATTTTTATTTTATTATTTTACAGTAAAATATTTTAATTTAATGATATATTATTATTTATTTTCAAGGTTATTCCGGATTGATAATATTATTTATCAACATGTCGTTCTCTTATTTGAGGGGTTCGAAAGTTAGTCGAGGAGTACATGGTAATGAGTTGGTCAAGGTCATTGTTCAGGTCTTGGTTGAACTTGGACTCGCTGACCCCTATAGGCTCTCGGAGATCATTGCTTGGTTGAAACGGGCAATATATTGGGGTTCGAAAATTCGTGCTCCTCCTACTCGCCATTTTTCCGGTCCAGCTCGATCTCCTTTCATAAAGAGGACGTGGTAATGCATTGCTATTTTGTACATAATTTGGTGTAATTATGTTGCTCACTATTCACTGGGCGTAGTATTAGTATTTAATGTAATGAAATTTCTTATTATGAAATATATAACACTATGTGTTGATGTAATGATGTAATGAAACGGGCTATATTTCTGTCCGCTAGTTGTATTATCATTTTTTCATGGAAAATATAATGACACTAGTATAAGTATTATTATATTTGATAAAAAAGATCAGTTTTTCGTATTACAATAAAAACATAATTTACATGCTCGACGCGTAGCGCGAGTATTCTGCAACTAGGTGTAATATCATTTTCAACTGGCTATTTATGTCCGAACTCATTGTGTGAGTAGAGTTCAGAAATGAGTAAGGTTGAGAATGGAAACTTGTTCGTATTCTCTCCTATGGTATTCTCAATTATTGCATTTTTTATAGACTAGTCAATGATATCATTTAGAAAATACACACAAATCTACTTCATTTAGAAACCATTTGTTTAAAGTCTATAAAACCATTTATTTAGAGAACCGTTTTGTTTACAATATATATATTTTGCATTGCATTTTATTATTTTTTTGGAAACCATTTGTTTACAGTACATATTTCTATTGCGTATATTTGGAAACCATTTGTCATAACACTTTATTTGATAGTCTCTTAAAATATTATCGTTTAGAAAATATACATAATTCTACTTCATTTAAAACATTTAATACATATATAAATATTTTCTAACAGTGCGATAATATTTTATTCTATTAATTCCAAACAACTTATTCTATTAATATTTGAGGGGTTCGAAAGTTAGTTCTAAGGTAAATATTAAGTGAAAAATATTATATTAATTCCAAGCCATTCATTCTATTAATATTGTACTCGAACAGTATTTTAATCAAACGATATCATTGCAATATTATCTTGTCGATTGACATCTGATCAACTAAGAATCAAAATGAGCGAGGAGTTACAATTAAATGTATGAACCTTATAAACAATAACTTTTATAAAAATGTCACGGCCCATATTAAATTTTTATGTGTATGTTCTAGGATAAATATTAAGTTAAGTGGTATTTTCTTTTTATCTTTTACGGTTTGTAACTCACAATATCTTTTTTTAACATGTAGACAATTTCTTGTCAATTCAGAGACCATAGCATGTTTTCTCACATGTAAATATTTTGGACTCACCAAATATGTAAATAATATCTTGTGTATAAAACGTTTTGTAGACATGTATAACCAACATTTAGTACGGAAAATTATTTTAGGCACAAAATACCCCCCCCCCCCCTTTCCTTTTTGACATAATATATATACATAGATACGGAGACTTCATAACACCTTTTATCGTTCCACAAAACAACTAAGAAAAAGAGGGTTTTTGGGATAGGAGGAGAAGGAGGAACTTGGCCAAAGCGAGGGAGAGGAGGATAAGAATCTTGTGTTTTTTCTCTAGATAAAGGTAACTTTATTGTATCTTTTTTTGAGTTAACTTTGTTGCTTCTTAGTCTAGAATTATTGTTCAAAATAGGAATTGTATATTTTTGTTATTTTTGTTCAAATTGAAGTTTTACCTCAATTTAGTCTTAGAAATCATGTTCAAAATGTAAGCGAGAGTAGCGTGACTGCAGCAAGTCGCGTTATCAACCTGTATCTGAAAACCTTACTCGTGCTAAACGAGAGTAGAGAGATCTCCGTTATATTCCCGAAAATTATCCTCTCATGATATTTTTTTTCCTATATTTTTCTATATTTTTTCAACTTATATGTTTCCATATGTTATATATATTTTACTCATAATGTGTCTCTTTAACAGGTACAGAAAAAGGATGAGCAATCGTAGGTGCATTGGGCCCACGGTCTTGAGGCGTGTTTTACGAAGTCATAATGGCAACGATAATCTTCTTGCGGGAATTGGCATAAATTCGACGAGGAGCGCGGAAGTCAAGAGGAACAAAATAGTGCAAGTGGCAAGAAGCGTGGAACTCGTGACGAACAAAATAGTGAATGTCGCGAGGACCGAAGCAGTGAAGGTCACGAGGAACGAGGAAGACGTGATGAACGGACCGCTTCCGGACGTGGATCTCACGAGTATGGAGAACCAAGGGAATGTCCTAGAGAGCGAGGAGGACCAAGGGAATGTCCTGGGAGGCAAGGAGGACCAAGAGAATGTCATGGGGGTGATGAGGACCAAGGGAATGTTCTGGGGGGGCAGGAGGAACGAGGAGACCAGCAATTATCCAAACGTCAGAAGAAAGTACGAGGCAAAGCAGCACTGAGTTCTATCCCGGATAAGCAGGAAGATCACACTGTTTTCCATGTCAAAAACGGACTAGTAAATTTTTTATTTCCATTAATGTCCTTTCAAAATTTACATGTCGACAATTTTGTTCTGATGTTATTTTAAATTTGCATAGATGTCTTTGAACATTGGACATAAATAAACAAGGGCGGCCGAATAGAGATATCACGATTTTACGTAGGACCAAAACAGCAAGATGGCCGTCAACCAAATTATTTCACAAGGACACCTTACTTGTGATCCGTTCGGAATTTTTTGTGAGGATCTTTTTATTTTCTATTATATGCTAAATTGTGAACTTTTAATATGTTCCAATATATTTTTTTTAACAACGTCGTTATCAGTGGGCCGAAGATGAGGACGAAGTAAGGAGTCAGAATATCCTGGACTTCATCGCGCATAAATGCTACAGAGACAGTTTGTACAAGGAACGAAGAATTGCAGAGACGATAGTTCCGAGCAGACCGCAAGCATGGAATAGTTTCGACTACAATTTGACGGCCACAATGGTAGTTCTTCAATTGTGGGGATGCAATGATAAGCACATTATTTTGAGAAAATTGGTACAAGCATGGGGGGTCGATCCAACATGGTTGCGGCAATCGGAACGGAACACCGTGAATAGATTGTCAGGTGACAGTCGATGTCATAACGCTGGCGGCTCTATCGGCACATTACTTCGATCGAGAAGACATGTATGTTTACGATACTCTTTTGATAAGTACATTATGTAAAAGCGTTCATATTTAATTTGTTTTGTGTAGATGAAAATACATGGTAGAGAAGCAACATTCATAGAAATTCTCGACCAAACAAAGAAGAAGTATGACGGGACATATATCGATAGCATAGCGCCGGGTGTTCGGGTATGTTTTCCTAAATTTGGGAAAAATAACTAAAATGCCCTTTTCTCTCATTATATGAGGTTATTTGGGTAAAATTAGAAGATTTGATAAATTTACTGTAATGCCTTTTCTTTGTTTTGTTTTGACCAAATTTTGAATTTGTGTTTGTCATGCATGCAGGATCGATATAGTTCCATAATGTCAGAACGATACGGCGACAATTGGCAAGAAGAGCACGGTGATGATCCGTCGGTGTGGAACGAGGCATATGGTAAGCCCAATCATGGAACGTTGTACCTCATTGGAACCCTCATGGACAAGAGTAAGTACAACCCCACAGACGTCGAAGTGCAACCACCACAATATCTACTCCCTCTCCCCCAACATACATCCAAGAACGTGTATCTAGACTTGAAACGGAAATGGAGTGTATGAAGGACCAACTCCAACAATTGATAGCCCATGTACAAACATCGCAAATGCAAATGCAGATGTTGAATTATAATGCTTTGTCATTGCAGCAGCAGCAGTTCGTCCTGTAAACGTCGCAACAGCCGCTTCACGCCAACGGCGCAGCGGCCCTTCTTGCAAATGCGGCAGCAGTCCTGCTTGCAAGCACCGCATCATGCCTTCTTGCAAACACCGAAGCAGGCCAGCTTCATGCAAGCGCAACAACAGTTCATTCCGTCCCGAACTGTTGTACCAAACCAGATGTTCGCACCAACGTCCAATCCGGGTTCGGATTGTGGACGGATAATGACAAGCATTCAAGGGACACCGACCAAACGATCCAGTCAAAGCACGCCGCCAACACGAAGGGGTCATACGGTTCGTACAATTTTGTTTTTCTCATTTTAGGGTTTAAGTGCTTATATAGTTTAAGAGTATTCAATGGTTTTTACGTTTGTAGGGTTTTAGGTATCTCGGATTTTAGGGTGTTAAGTTTTAGGGTTTACGATATCGGATTTTTAGGGTTTTAGGAATTTCATAGTTTCTAGGTCTTAGGCCAGTTGAAGGTTTTTAGGTTTCTTTTGAGTTTTGTGGTTAGGGTTTAAGATAAGTTTTTGGGATTTTTTTAGTGTAATTTTCCGTTTTCGAGAACAAATTACGTTACATTTGTAGACGACGCAATCAGCAGTCAACCAAAGCATTCCGCCTCGAATTGGTGATTCGGTTCATAATTTATATTTTTAATTTTTACAATTTTATGACTCGTACATTTTTGCATTATTTTAATCCATTTATTTTTTGTTAACATGAAGCCAAATAATGTGACGATGGCAAATTACAGCACGCCGCCACACTTGCATGCATCGCTTCAAATGGTTAGTTCATTTCTCTTAATGAATTTGTCTTTGTGGGGTATTTTTCATTTTATGGTTTGGAAAGGGAATTTATTCACTTAAGACGGATACATTTAGCAAATCTGGACAGAGGGTATTTTTGATTTTTCAGGTTTGAGTCATTTATTTTTAGGATTGGCATTTTAGTCATTGCAGGGTTTGCAACTGGCAGTTAGGGTTCTGGAAGGGTATTTTAGTCATTTTAGTTTATTTTGATACAAACCCTAATAACACATATACTCTAATATGTAGTTCGGTGGGATTGGACGGAACATGAACTCGAAAAGTCTTTTTGGCGGGAGCGTGCCGAAGCCTTTCTTCGACAAAAATGATGTAATGCGTCTGATCGGTTAGTTGGGCTTAAGTCAGATTTGTGAGAGTATTTCTTTTGTTTTGTGATGGAGTGTATTATATGTGTTTTGCGAGTATGTTGTTTTGGCAAATGTTTGGATGATTAACAATGTCGGATATTTTGAGAATGAAAATAATTTAGAATTTTGGAATTTAATTACCGAGTATTTAATTTATTTACTGAATTTTAAATTTAAGTACGGATTATTTAATTTATTTACTGATTATTTAATTTCGGATGGCAATAAAATAATGGGTGTATTCGCTACGGCAGTCCAAAATCATTAGATACAACCTCTTGTACCGTAGCTAAGAGAAGTGTTGGCGACGGGAATAGCCTCGAAGCAACAAGCACCATACGCGAAGATAGAGTTTCGTATCTGATGGACCCGTCGCAAGTAAGTATGCTGGCCATATGCATGTCACCAATAACACCTTTAGACACGTGATGTTAGCTGCAAGTTGGTTGCGACGAGATAGAGTCGCCAATATAGTTATGCGAAGCCAGCACGTGTGTTAGATACGTAAATATGTGAAGCTAACATCAAGTTTTGTTGTAGTGCTTGGACTCGAAAACTCTTTTTGACGAGAGCATGTCGAACCCCTTCTTGGACGACAATGATGTAACGCGTCTCGGTTAGTAGGGCTTATGTCAGATTTGTGAGAGTATTTCTTTTATTTTGTGATGGAATGTATATGTGTGTTGCAAGTATGTTGTCTCGGCAAATGTTTGGATGATTAAAAATGTCAGATATTTTGATAATGAAGATAATTACTGATTATTTAATTTATTTACTTATTTTTAAATTTAATTACTAATTATTTAATATATTTACTGATTTTTAAATTTAATTACTGATTATTTAATTTCCGATGGCAATAAAATAATTGTTGTATTCGCTACGGCTGCCCAAAATCATTAGATACAACCTCTTGTACCGTAGCTAAGAGAAGTGTTGGCGACGGGAATAGCCTCGAAGCAACTAGCACCATTCACGACGATAGAATTTCATATCTAATGGACCCGTCACTAGTAAATATGTTGGCTACAAACAAGTCGTCAGTAACACCTTTAGACACGCAATGTCAAGCTAACATCGCGTTTTTTTTGTAGTGTTTGCAGGTATGCAGATTTGAATTTAGATAAAACGTAAACAAGATTTACGATTTAAAAAGAGGGTGTCCGGGAAACTAACTCCTTATATGTTTGATTTGAATTTGTCTAAAACGTAAGCCGGGCTTACGATTTTAGAGAGGGTCTCTGGGAGACCAACTTTATGTAGGTATCCGGGCCGTCGAGGCTCATTTTTTCAGATAGCAATTTTGTGAGCAAAATGTTATGTGCCACGCGCTTCATCTAGTATGTTATATGTATGTTGTGTTTGGTGTTGTGTGACACTTTATGTAGGTATTCGGGCCGTCGAGGCTCATCTTTTGGGATACCAATTTTGGGAGCAAAATGTTATGCGCCACGCGCTTCATCCGGTATGTTATATGTATGTTATGTTTGGTGTTGCGTGAAACTCTATGTAGGTATCCGGGTCATCGAGGTACAAATGTTGGAATAGCAGTTTCGGTAGCAAAATGGTTTGTTAGTATCCCGCGGTTTCGCATGTATGTTTTGTGTATGTTATGATTGAAGGTAAGTGATTTTGATTTCTAAATTTGGAGCAAGTACTTTGAGGAGTATTTCTGAATACTTATGATTTCTAAAATCGATTGATTTTACATATATATATTCAATCGTATATTTCTGAATTATTTGAAATTAATGATCGTGTTCATCGGATAATTAACTATATTTTAATAAATTCAATCGTATATTATGTTAAATTTAATCATACATTTTGCTAAATTCAATCATATATATTGCTGAATTATATGAAATTAATGATCGTATTCATCGGATAATTAACTATATTTTAGTAAATTCAATCGTATATTATGTTAAATTTAATCGTATATTTTGCCTAATTCAAAAAATATATTTTGCTAATTATATGAAATTAATGATCGTGTTCATCGGATAATTAACTATATTTTAGTAAATTCAATCATATATTCTATTAAACTTAATCGTATATTTTGCTAAATTCAATAATTTATTTTGCTGAATTATATGAAATTAATGATCATACTCATCAGATAATTAACTATATTTTAGTAAATACAATCGTATATTCTGTTAAATTTAATCGTATATTTTGCTAAATTCAATAATATATTTTGCTGATTATATGAAATTAATGATCGTGTTCATCGTATAATTAACTATACTTTAGTAAATTCAATCATATATTATGTTAAATTTAATCGTATATTTTGCTAAATTCAATAATATATTTTGCAGAATTATATGAAATTAATGATCATACTCATCAGATAATTAACTATATTTTAGTAAATTCAATCGTATATTCTGTGAAATTTAATCATATATTTTGCTAAATTCAATAATATATTTTGCTGATTATATGAAATTAATGATCGTGTTCATCGGATAATTAACTATAATTTAGTAAATTCAATCGTATATTTTGTTAAATTTAATCGTTGGTTTTGCTAAATTCATTAATATATTTTGCTGAATTATTTGAAATTAATGATCGTGTTCATCGGATAATTAATTATATTTTAATAAATTCAATCGTATATTCTGTTAAATTTAATCATACATTTTGCTAAATTCAATCATATATTTTGCTGAATTATATGATATTAATGATCGTATGCATCGGATAATTAACTATATTTTAGTAAATTCAATGGTATATTATGTTAAATTTAATCGTATATTTTTCCTAATTCAATAATATATTTTGCTGATTATATGAAATTAATGATCGTGTTCATCGGATAATTAACTATATTTTAGTAAATTCAATCATATATTCTATTAAACTTAATCGTATGTTTTGCTAAATTCAATAATATATTTTGCTGAATTATATGAAATTAATGATCATACTCATCAGATAATTAACTATATTTTAGTAAATACAATCATATATTCTGTTAAATTTAATCGTATATTTTGCTAAATTCAATAATATTTTTTGCTGATTATATGAAATTAATGATCATGTTCATCGGATAATTAACTATACTTTAGTAAATTCAATCATATATTCTGTTAAATTTAATCGTATATTCTGCTAATTTCATAAATATATTTTGCTGAATTATATGAAATTAATGATCATACTCATCAGATAATTAACTATATTTTAGTAAATTCAATCGTATATTCTGTTAAATTTAATCATATATTTTGCTAAATTCAATAATATATTTTGATGATTATATGAAATTAATGATCGTGTCCATCGGATAATTAACTATATTTTAGTAAATTCAATCGTATATTCTGTTAAATTCAATCGTATATTATGTTAAATTTAATCGTATATTTTGCTAAATTCAATAATATATTTTGCTAAATTATTTAAAATTAATGATCATGTTCATCGGATAATTAAATATATTTTAGTAAATGTCGAATTTTTGTTAAAAAATTACAAATGAGAGCATACACCAACATGGTCGCCAGCTTCGTAAATGTCAAAAAAAGGAAACAAATTCGATACTATTAAATTCAAATTCGACGACATGAGTTACTGAATTATATGAATTATATGAATTTAATGATAATGTTCAATTTAATCACATATTTTTAAAGAGGATATAAATGGGAGAGTAGATAAAAGGAGCATCAGCCGTTTAAAATTTCTTGGAAATAAATGATTGGAATTAACATTTGGCAATATTATTTTTCCTTTAAGAAATTAAATTGAAATTATGAATTGGACCTAAAATTAAGCTGTTACAAAATGCAACAAATGAATACAAATAAAGGAAATGATTTCTTGAATTTTCACAAACCAAATCCTTCCGGACTAAATAATCGATACCTAGTGATTTCGATGGACACATCAATACCTCTACTCAAATCCCTAACAATACTAATCCTAGCCCTAATTTTCGCAACTGGAGATTCTTCCGTGCCCAACAAACCATTTGAAATGACCGATTTTCCCTTCTCGCTACACATTGCAATCGGTTCTTTAAAGGTCAAGATCATCTGTGCCCAGTGAGTTTGGGGGTTATATGGCGAGGTAGACAGATTCGTAGGGTTCTCTTTGCAAAATCTAGATGTGAACCCTGTTTCAAACCAGAGAACTATGCTGTGGCACCACTCTGCGCGGCCTACTGCGTGGCTGGGTATTAGTTTCAATTCGACCGTCGCGGTGAAATCCATCTGGTCTTGTTTCATGGTCACAAGGTCAAATCCCTGCATAAATAAATAAATAGATAATAATACATAAAAATTAAAATCGGGTGAATATACTATTTTCATTAAGTAATAATTGCATGGAGAAGAACCGAGTCGGTAACAATAATCTGTTTTATCACAAACCAAAATGCAATGTGTATTAATTTTTTTCAACAAATTGATGGATTCCTTCCGGACTAAATAATAATCTGTTTTATCACAAACCAAAATAGTCTCAATTATCGCCAATCAATCTTAACTAACCACTATTTAACTCCAATTTAATAAAATCTTAATTGACTAAATTGGCCAATCGATGTTAGTTAAGCACTATTGAACAATTATCACCAATCAATCAATCTTAATCAACAATTTTAATCCCTATTTGACCAAATTGTGGACAATAAAACCCTAATTCTGACTCAATTTGCAAATATAAACCCCAATTCAGCCTAATAATTCGTTTCATTTTAAGAATTAGTAAAACTGACTAACCACAACGTGAATTGACGAGAAAAACAAAAGAAATTTCTGGATGAAACTAAAGAAATTAACTGACTAACCGCATTTCGCAGATATCGACGATATTGAAGGGAGTTAGTCCGGAAGGAATCCATTAATTTCGTGTCAAAATAGAACACAAGGAGAGTCTTCAAGATCTCGCCGGAAGAAAAGACGGCGACGCCATCCTTTACTGTCAAGAATCGATCGAGAATGGATCGAGAGATATAGTCGTCGCCGGAGAAGAAATACGTAAACTGTCAAGAATCGATAGAGAATGGATCGAGAGATCTAGTCGACGCCATCCTTCACAAGCACCCTCGTGGTTTCATCGCGCGGAGAGTGAAGGGGTTATGGCACGGGCGCGAGAGAGGGAATGGCCGCTGGAGAAGAGATAATAATTACAAAAACAACCCTCTTTTTATTTTAATCTAACCGTCTGTTAATAATTACGATCAGGTCCCTCCGACTCTACATATATTTATCTTAGATCCTTGGATTCGTTTTGTGGATTCTTTTTGTGGATTCTAGTTAGCATTTATATATATATATATATATATATATATATATATATATATATATGTATATATATATATATATATATAGGGCTAGGCTCAATGGCCAACACCTTTACTTGACCAACATTGGCCAACAACGATTATTTTTCAAAATATATAAATGAAAATTAAATCTTAACCATATAGATGTGATCTATATCATCTAGATAGGTTGTAAAATAAATTTTGTATCATTTGAATTTTTTATCTAACAAAACAAATAACAAATTTTCACAACCGTCCATTTCGGTAAAGTTTTAGATTTCCATGAAGAAAAACTCGAAACATAGTAAAATTTTATCATAACCCTATCTATATAACTTAAATGAAATCCAATGCAAAAAATTCGAATTTTAAAATTTATTTCATGATGAATCATGTCATAAATGTTATTGACCGTTAATATTTTTACGTATCATGATGAATATGATAGATTTTTTTATTTTTCATAAAATTGAATCTATAATATTCTCAAATGATATTGATTACATCGATACGGTTCAAATTTAATTTTCATTCATAGATTGTGAGCAATAATCATTGTTGGCCGCATTGGCCAAACAAGGATGTTGGCCATTGAGTCTAGCCCATATATATATATATATATATATATATATATATATATAGAGGGAGGCTAAACTACTTAATTAAGTACCAGCATTTTGGTACTTAATGATTTTTCACCATTGGATTTGCATTGGGATTTGTGTTTTTCCATGATGATCATGAAAGTTTGTGCACATCATTAAATGCACAAATCTCAACGCAAATCCAATGGTGAAAAAGCATTAAGTACCAAAATGTTGGTACTTAATTAAGTAGTTTAGCCTCCCTCATATATATATATATATATATATATATATATATATATATATATATATATATATATATATATATATATATATATATATATTTTTTTTTCTTGTATGATCATGAAGAAATTACAGTTTTGGATCAACGATAAAAATATACATATAAGGACAAACGAGCGTACGCGTTCGTTGGAATTAATATGTGCATAATAAGATTATGAAAATATCAGTTCCAGAAGATAATCCGTTGTGATGGAAGCTAGGCTCCGTCACAACGGAAGGTTATGAGGTTGTTAATAATGTCATTATTAGTGAACAAAAGTTCCAGATAATATTCCGTTGTGACGGGAGCTAGGCTCCATCACAACGAAAGGCTACGAATATATTTCACTGTGAGACAGAAGAGGTTCCGTCATGATGGAAGCTTAGCTCTGTCATGACGGAAGGTTCCCATGAATTATGTTTAAGTATATAATATGATATACACCCTTTATATGTCCCTATCCTATTAAGTATAAATAGGATGTTTCTCTCTACTCCAACTAATCCCATTTTGTGAAATTATTCTAACACTTGTTGAAAGAGTGCAAAGAAAGAGAGAAAAGAGAAAAGAGAAGAAAATCGTTTTCTCCACTAGAGAATGTAATCAACGACTCAAGCAAGTTCACAAATGTTTCGTCTAGGCAGTTACATATGTGACCGAGAGAGTACAACTCACAGTAGATACGCGTTGAGGAGTTCACACTTGTGACTCTTCGTTTGTTATCAAACCGGAGGAGTAAATCAACAAGAATGGTTGTCGAAGCATGTTGGCGTGGGACACACGAAGACAACCGAAGTCGTGTCAAGACGGTGGGAGACGTGTTGGCTTGGGACGCACGACTAGGTCGCCGGCGCGAAGGCACGAAGGAAAGGCTAAGAAGAAGAAAGCGATCAACCCTTTAAACGTGATCAATTTCATGTGGTATGTTTCTATCCTTTTATCGCATCAGCGCTCGGAAAGATGACGTGACCCTGGGATTTAGAGAAGGACACCGCGTCTCCTATTCCGCTGTGCAAGGATACGGTGCCCCGATTCCCATCAGATCAACCCTCTCTCCATCCCCTATAAAAGAGTGTGCCCACTCATGCTTGTGCACACGACACACATAGCCGCCGAAAACCACACACACACACTCTCGGATAAGGGTTAGGGTAGCCGCCGAAGAGGTTCGGGTCATAGCCGCCGAGTAGGGGTTAGGGTTTCGTAGCCGCCTGGTGGGACTCGGGCAAGGTTTCGCAACCCTCGAAAGAGTTTCGGCTTCGGCTAGGCTAGCCGCGAGAGAAAGAGAGAGATGAGAAAAGAGAACGTCAAGAATTCGAGTCGATCACCGTGCTGCTAGTACAAAACGATGATTTTTTTCGAGTTGGGCACAGTGGACGCGAGTGGAAACTTTCTCGTTTGGAGCTAGACGCGATCAATTCCGAGCTGCCGCACGTTTTCGTCATCACCGAATCAACCGTGATTTGTAGGTCATAAATACAAACTCTTCCATCGATGTTTAATTTAGTTGCACGGAACCTGGTGAAATTTGTCCTGCGACTTAAATTTTTGTTATTTATGTTTTGTATCATGCCGTGGGACTCAACAATGACATCAAAGCTTTGTGCAAAAAATATAATACTCGACTAATTTTGTGTTAATTAAATAATATACTATGGGCTATAATATTTAATTGTATGTGAATGCATGTGTATGTGTTTGTATGTGCCATCGTGCATGTCGTAATATTTTATTTTGCTTATAACGATATGTGAATCTTGCAAATTATAATTTTTATTTTATTTATGCCGATCCGTGAATCGTGCAACTTTAAAAATATATTTTGCAACTTTTCTACGGAGTTTTGCAGAAAATTCAGCACACACGGTGGCATCAAACCTTAACTTCACCTTGATCACAAAAGAGAACCAAAGACATGGTTCATCTGCCTGTCTAGACGACACGTGTGCAAACTTGCTTAATCTCGATTCGATATTCTCTAATGGATAAAAACAGTTTTTCTCCCTTTCTCTCTTTCTCTCTTTCATGTTCACACCTTTGGAAAAAATGTTAGACTTGTTAGAATGAATCTAGATTGAGCCATCATCTGAGGAGAGAGAGAGAGAGAACATCATATATATATATATATATGATATGGGCCAAGGGGTGTGTATAATTGTTATACAAATTCAGAACACCTTCCTTTCAAATGAAGCGAAGCTTCGGTTCGAACGGAGAGAGTTCTGCCTCTGAGTTTACCAAGTGTAATCATATTACAATTAAACTCGTATGCTTCCGTTCGAAAAAGCTAAGCTTCCGTTCGAACGAAACATCCCAGGAACTCAATTGTGCATAATCTCATTATGCACTTAATCATTCTCACGAACGCGTACTTTCATTTATCCCTATATGTACAATTTATCGTTGATCCAAAATTGAAGTTCCTTCCAAATCAAGGTTGACATAATAACCATGTCTCGTAATTATCATGTATCATATAAGAAAAGGATTAAGTCACATAAATATATTGCAAGAAAAATGATCACGGATCATTTGGTTTAATTTGGGTTATCATAGTGTCTTACGAGGGACCTCTTATGATTTATGAACTATGTTTAGTTTGTTACCAAATTATAACTCGAACCTACTAGGTTACACCAATGTGTTAGCCTTGTTGGACGAATCAGTATTCTCTAAATAATATGTGTATATGATACACATATTGGAAGGACAAAAAATATGTTTATGATCATTCGAAAAAATAAATACATATAACATATATGTGTGTATTATTATGGAAGAATTAAATTATTTGTATGGGCCGAATATTATTAACCTTCCGAATTTTATATATATGATGGAAGCTAACCTTCTTAATTAAGTACCAAAATTTTGGTACTTAATGTTTTTTAACCGTTGGATTTGCATTGAGATTTGTGTTTTTTCATGATGATCATGAAATTTTGTGCACATCATAAAATGCACAAATCTCGATAAAAATTCAATGGTGAAAAAATATTAAGTACCAAAATGTTGGTTCTTAATTAAGTAGTTTAGCCTCCCTCTATATCTCTCTATATATAGGGCTAGGCTCAATGGTCAAAATTCTTACTTTGCCAACATTGGCCAACAATGCTTATTTTTCAAAATATATAGATGAAAATTAAATCTTAACCGTATAGATGTGATCTATATCATCTAGATATGTTGTAAAATAAATTTTGTTTCATTTGAATTTTTCTATCTAACAAAACAAATAACAAATTTTCACAACAGTCCATTTCTGTAAAATTTTAGATTTTCATGAAGAAAAAACTCAAAACATAGTAAAATTTTATCCTAACCCTATAAATATAACTTAAATTAAATCCAATGCAAAAAATTCGAATTTTAAAATTTATTTCATGATGAATCATGTCGTAAATGTTACTGACCGTTAATATTTTTACGTATCATGATGAATATGATAGATTATTTTATTTTTCATAAAATTGAATATAAAACATTCTCAAGTGATATTAATTACATCGATACGATTCAAATTTAATTTTCATTCATAGATTGTGAGAAATAAGCGTTGTTGGCCGCGTTGGCCAAACAAGAATGTTGGCCATCATGTAAATATATTATGTTAAATGCAGCAAAATATACTATTAAAATTCAGCAAAATTTACTTTTGAACAAAACAACATATACTCTTGAATTCAGCAAAATATATTGTTCAGTTCAGCAAAATATATTCATCAATTAAACAAAATATACTCATTAATCTTACTAAAAAATGTTAGTAAAAATAAGTAAATAAAATTAAATCACGTTGACTGTTTGGAAGAGAGCCTTTGATCTCTCTCCAAATTTACTCAAAAAAAAACACGTTGACCTACTTTTGACCGACGGTTGACTGGCGTTGATCAACGCTTGACCAATGGTTGACTGACCGTTCGTCGAAATTGACCAGCGTTGACCGGAATTAAATTTAGAAAAATAAAATCTTTAATTTAACAAAATCTACTCTCAAATATGGCAAAATATACTGTTAAATATAGCAAAATATACTCTTAAATTTAACAAAATTTATTGTTGTATTTAATAAGGTAAACTCTTGAATATAATAAAATTTAATCTTAAATTTAGAAAAAATATATATATATACCTCTAAATTTACCAAAATATATTGTTGAACGTATAAAAATAAATTGTTAAAATTAGAAAATATACTTTTAAAATTATGAAAATATATTGTTAACATTAGGAAAAATATTGTGAAATTTAATAAAATACTCTTAAATTTAACAATATATATTTTTATATGCAACAAAATATACTGTTGAATTTCGCAAAATATATTCTTGAGTTTCACAAACTATACTCTGGAATTAAACAAAATTTATGCTTGAATGAAGCAAAATATACTTTCGAATTTATCAAAATATACCGTTGAAATTAGAAAAATATATTCATGAATGTTAGTAAAAAAACATTTAACAAAAAGTGAAAATCGTGTTGACCAACTTTTGGCCAGAGTTCACCGATTGTTGATCGGCAGCTGACCCGATTGTTGACCGGCGGCTGACCGGAGTTGACTGATGGTTTGTCGGAGTTGACCGATTTAATTTAAGACTTTATTTTTGTAAATGACCAACATTCTTGTTTGGCCAACGCGGCCAACAACGCTTATTTCTCATAATCTATGAATGAAAATTAAATTTGAACCGTATCGATGTAATCAATATCACTTGAGAATGTTATAGATTCTATTTTATGAAAAATAAAAAAAATCTATCATATTCATCATGATACGTAAAAATATTAACGGTCAATAACATTTACGACATGATTCATCATGAAATAAATTTTAAAATTCAATTTCTTGCATTGGATTTCATTTAAGTTATATAGATTGGGTTAGGATAAAATTTTACAATGTTTCGAGTTTTTCTTCATGGAAATCTAAAATTTTACCGAAATAGACGGTTGTGAAAATTTGTTATTTGTTTTGTTAGATAGAAAAATTCAAATGATACAAAATTTATTTTGCCACATATCTAGATGATATAGATCACATATATACGGTTAAGATTTAATTTTCATCTATATATTTTGAAAAATAAACGTTGTTGGCCAATGTTGGCCTAGTAAGGATGTTGGTCATTGAGCCTAGCCCATATATATATATATATATATATATATATATATATGTATCAGGGCTGCTATGGAGAATCCAAAAAAAGAATCCGAAAAAAGAATCCATACGTAAAATATGTCGAAGAAATTAGCAAAATATACGTTTAGAACGAGCAAAATATATCGATGAATTTAACACGCTTACACAGCGAAATTGCTTCAAATTAACAAACGTTAATATAGGAGCGGAGGGGCCTTTTTTTAATTTTCTAAAAGATGGAGGGGCTTTTTTATAAATTTAATAAAACATTGTTTTCCCCTCCATTTCTCTAGCTTCTTCACCATTCTCTCTCCGATCTTCATTTCTCAACTCACAGGAAGCAAGGGAGAGAGCAAATCATTCCTTTCCTCTCGTTATGGACGATATGTGCTTGTAGCTAGCCATGGCGAATGCTTGGACCTTGGCGAGCATCTCTTCTCCATCGTATATCCTTGCTTTCGAGTTTTGAACGTAGCACAAACCTAATTTCTCTCTCTTCGCACAGAGTATCGAAGCAACAGACGATGTTCGTTCGCTCTATCTCTCTCTCCGTAAGAGAAACCACATGTCTCTCTTCTCTTTCTCTCTATTTATACCTGATGCCACATAAGGTCTTTCTTTCTTCGAATTTGTCGCTGATTTTGTCGAATTGGGACTGATTTTGGCCGATTGGGACTGATTTTGTGATTTGGGGCTGATTTTGAAGAAGTCTGATTCGGGTGATTTTTCATACATTATGGTGATCAATTTTATTTATTAGGGCTGAATTAGGGATTGATGCTGTTAAACTAGGGTTCAATAGGGCAGCGATATGGTTGATTGTGGATAATTTAATCTAATAATGGTTCAATTGAACAAGGTTAGGGTTTAATTTTGTTATTTACATAAATCGACACTTTTTTTGGTTAATTGAACCGTATTGACATATTTTATCTCAAGCTTTGTGGGCAGCTCGGCGCGACGCAATGGAGAGATCATTACTCAATCAGAGGGAGGAAGAAGGCTCATGGATGGTTGCTGCACCGGAGATTTCATCGATTTCGCCTTAATTTCGATTGTTTCTTGCCGAAACTAGGTACTTTCGATTTTTTTTTTTAGTTTTTTTGAAAAAATGTTAAATCATTAAATATGTTGATGTACATGATAATTTTATTGAAGAGATTTTATAATATAATATATATCAGGACTCGGAACAAGCAGATCACTACAGTACTAGGTCTAATCAGATTTTAGAAAGGAAATCACAATTCATGAACATATCGGATTCTTGTGCCGGTACGGGTCAGATCTACTGCTAGTACATCTCAGATTTCAGTGCCGGTACGGGTCGAATTTGAGTGGCGATGTCGATAAAGGTTCGTGAAATGGTGTTTTAGATTCGAAGGAGTAAGTCATTAGGCATCTTGTCGCTCCAGAGACTTGTGTTATTGGAGTATATTTGGATGGAGTTGACTGTTTCGAAATGTTATGATATTTTTGATGAATTTGTATGTTTGGAGTTGTATTTGAGTTATAGCTATTTGAATTGTAATTTATATATAATGCTTTTAAATTGGTATGTTTGAACATGATATCGGAATTTCAACTCCACTCGGTAAATTAAATCGTATATTTTGTTAAATTCAATCGTATATTTTTCTAAATTCAATAATATATTTTGCTGAATTATATGAAATTAATGATCATGTTCATCGGATAATTGACAATATTTTGGAAAATTCAATCGTATATTTTGCTAAATTCAATCATATATTTTTCAAAATTCAATAATATTTTTTGTTAAATTATTTGAAATTAATGATCATGTTTATTTGATAATTAACTATACTTTGTTAAATTTAATTGCATATTTTGCTAAATTTAGTCGTATATTTTGCTATATTCAATCGTATATTTTGCTAAATTCAATAATATATTTTGCTGAATTATATGAAATTAATGATCATGTTCATCAGATAATTAACTATATTTTGGTAAATTCCATCGTATATTTTTCTAAATTAAATAATATATTTTGTTGAATTATTTGAAATTTATGATCATATTTATCGGATAATTACTATATTTTGTTAAATTTAATCGCATATTTTGCTAAATTTAATCGTATATTTTTCTAAATTGAATAATATATTTTGCTGAATTATCTGAAATTAATGATCATGTTCATTGGATAATTATCTATATTTTTCTCAATTCAATCGTATATTTTGCTAAATTCAATCGTATATTGTTCTAAATTCAATAATATATTTTGCTGAATTATATGAAATTAATGATCATGTTCATCGGATAATTAACTATATTTTGATAAATTCAAGCGTATATTTTGCTAAATTCAATAATATATTTTGCTGAATTATAAGAAATTAATGATCATGTTCATCGGATAATTAACTATATTTTGGTAAATGCAGTCGTATATTTTGCTAAATCCAATTGTATATTTTGCTAAATTCAATAATATATTTTGCTGAATTATATGAAATTAATGATCATATTCATCGGATAATTAACTATATTTTTCTAAATTCAATTGTTGTCGGGAATTCATCCGACCCCGGGCCCGCGCAGCGGATATGAAGGCCCGGTCCGGTTCCCAAAATCCAAGATCACGCCATGACTTCGAGGATACGATGCAATAGAACGATAGACGATTACCAGCGTGAAATTGACCACGCACGACGGGTTGATCGCTCGCATCCTTTCTTTCTCCGGTGTCACGTTGGTGACTAGCCCGTGCGTCCCATACCACACGTCTCCCACCGTCTTGACACGCCTCCGGTTGTCTTTCGTGCGTCCCACGTCCACACTCTTCCACAGCCAACAGTTTTGCTCCTTCGGTTTGATCACAATCGGAGAGCCACAAGTGTCGCTCCTCTACTTGTATCCACCGTGAGTCGGAGTTCGTCGGTTGCGGGTGCAACTTCCTAGACGATGCACCGGCGAACTTGCTTGATTGGTTGATTCTCTATATCGAGAAAACTCATTTTCTCGGTTCTCTCTCTTCACACCCTTTCTCTCTCTAGAAAGATGTCTATCTCTATATTTCTGGAATATTCTGAATAATCCAATGATTGGACTGAATCAACTGAACTTGAGATGAGAGAGAATTATCCTATTTATATCACATAGGATAAGGATGGGCCAAAAGGCATGTATATCCAATATACACCCTTTCACACAGAAAACAGCATGAACCTGTTCAGTATTCTGTCCATACGAAATTGGTAAATTCCTCTGACAGAAAATCAACCTACACTAAAATTGTATATAATCTTATTATCTACTCAACCCAATTTGTCCTGGCCCAATTAGAGGTCGTATACAAAAGTTATGACTGTTTTACTAACTGTATGTCATACTGTTGCACCCTTTCGGTATTTCATATAAACGACACTTATACTTCGTTCATATGAAATATATTTCTACATGAAGGTTGTAGATAATCTTATTATCTATCTAACCCAATTTGAACCATTCAAATTGGATTTTCCTACTGAAAGATATGACCACGAATGTACGCTTATATTCGTGTATCCTTGTGTACACTTTTGCGGTTGATCCTGAAACTGTATTTCCTTCAATTGTATATTTTGCTAAATTCAATAATATATTTTGCTGGATTATATGAAATTAATAATCAAGTTTATCGGTTAATTAACTATATTTTTCTAAATTCAATCGTATATATTTCTAAATTCAATCGTATATTTTGTTAAATTTAATAATATATTTTGCTAAATTATATATAATTAATGATCATATTCATCGGATAATTGACTATATTTTGCTAAATTCAACCGTATATTTTACTAAATTAAATAATATGTTTTGTTGAATTATAAATTAATTATTTTTTAAATGCATAAAAAATCCCTAGAAATATTTCAAAAATTAATTAGATAACAAATTCTGAAGTTACATTAATACAAAACATAATAACAAATTCCACAACCAAATATAAAATTTAAAATTGAGTTACCGAGTTATTGTCCAGTATGAACAAAAAATCTCAGATCATGAACAAAATCTCTCTCTCTCTCTCTCTCTCTCTCTCTCTCTCTCTCTCATTTGTTAGGGAAATTCTACTCGCTGCAATTCACCAAAACCTACGCAAACAATAAGTTTATATTGTATATAATTTCATGCACTTCGAATTTCTACTATTTTTTACAAAATACTTGGAAAACTAATCGGCACGGTCTTAATTTCATTTATAACCGGTGCTGCTGCTGCTTCTTCATCCTCCTCGAACCACTTGTCTGTACCAGCGTCGACGGTACCGTCATTGACCCACTGGTCGTCCACGCTCAACGCCACGTTGACTTTCTGGACACTTCTAGAAGGTCCAACATGGACCCAATGCAGAGACTTGGTATGTGACGTGGAGTTTTAACTTGTCGGTTATGTGCTGTGACGGACCCATCCAGGTTTCGGTACGGTTGGTACAATTTGGAGAGTACCGAGTGACATGGATTTACCGCCCAGAACCCCTATCGTTCCTTTAAAATGAGCCATGTTTTTGAAATTGGGTTTAAAATCAGCCCCTTAGAATGAGCCAATTTTTCGAAATTAAGTTAAAAATCAGCCCCGAATCTGTCCAGACTCGACCAAAATCAGCTCCAATTCGCTAAAATCAGCCCCAAATCGGATTGAAATCATGTTCCTGCAAATTAACCATATCATACCTAAATTTGTCACCAATTAGCAAAATTAAAAACCCTAATTAATTTTCCAATATCAAAATTAAACCAAAACTAAGTCATGATTAGCCTAATCAATTCCAATCAAACCTTATCCAGCGATAATAACCCAAATTTAGAAGATATACCAGAACTTCAGGATCCTTAGGTAAATCATCGTCGATATCAATCAATCCCGACGCAGAGCTCGATCTCTCTTTCCCTGGCGGAAGCTTCTTCGCAGCAGCATTTCGCGTTCGTGACTCCAGGAAGAAGGTGGCATGGCATGGCGAGAGGGCTATCACAAGTTCATCATATATGCACGTGATAGCCGCCTCAAGACTCTGCTTTTAATCTCTCTACCATCGCGAATAAGGAGGGAGAGTCGCAGAGGGAGGGCGCGAGGGCGGTGAATCGACGGAAACTTCGCCGGAAGGAGGATCGCCAGAAGGGGGAAGGGGTGAGCGTGGTTGAGTGTTAGTAGCTGGAGAAGAGAGAAGCACGTGTGGTAGGTGTTGGATGTGAAAATTGTTAAAACATCCATGCGTGTGTGCTTTTATTTTATTTAGGTCCTTGAATTTTTTTTGTAAATTCTAGTTAGCATTTATATATATATATATATATATATATATATATATAAGTTTTTGTGTTACCATTATTTAGAAAGTCAGAGAGATATATTTTCAGTACAAAAATATTCTTAGTATAAAAATTAAAATTAAAACCTTATATAAAATGATGGTAAGTGTAAATATCACCACTTTCATTTATATCACCAAATCCTTGGACCACAATGATCTAACCATTTATATCACCATTTCCATGGTTGTTTCCTTCTTCACCATTTCCATTACCATAGGAACCGAACATGTCTCTCGGTATGCTATCTATGATGGTTATCAATGGTGCTACCCCCATGGTTTCCCATTGTGCTCGTTACCATATCATTTACTTGAGACTTGGATGTCACTTGAACCTCGCCCAAGCTACTGGAAGCCTCCATTACGATGAATGGTATGAGAAGTATAAAGACTAAAATGCCCTTCATCCTCTACTTGTTGTAAAGAGTGGGAGAGGAAGTTATAAAACTGTGGAAAAATAATTGAGCAATTCAATTCTCAAGATTTGTATGATGGAAATATTAATAATGAAAATAGGAAAAAGTTGTACCTCCCCCCAACTCTCCCCCACAACCCTTGATGTGTCATCATAAGGCTTAACACCTTCAAATTTAACATCTTAATTATGATTTAACATCTTAATTTATTTTTTAACATCTTAGTTATGGTGTTAAACTATAGATTAAGATATTAAATCATGATTTTAAGATATAAAATTTGATGGTGTTAAACCTTCCGGCGTACATCCCGAGGTGGGGGAGAGATGAGGGAGAGTACTAGGGGATGTACATCACTACTCTAATGAAAAATACTGATAAGTTATTCTAGAAGAATAAGAGGGATAGTTTACCTAGAAAAACTTTGAAGGGTTATTTATTGGTTATGTTAGAATTAAACTAGGTTAAGGTGCTTCTTATGCCAATGGGCTCATGGCCCAGTGGTTGGGTATGAGACACAAAAATCCTAAGTTGTGAGAGGTTGTGTGTTCGAGTCTCATTGGCACCAATGGATGAAGGACCACCGAGCCTTCTCCATTTACTCGTTTTTTTTTTTAAGGTGCTTCTTATAGGGAGAAAAAAGAGAATGAATAATAATAATTAGGGGGTGTTTGGATAGGTGTAGTAAGGGTAGTTAGTAGTATTAACTACTGTAATAAAACTAATACCTTTGTTTGGACTGTGGGGATAGATATACCACTGCAGTTATAACATCCCTAACTCTTTTTATTGCAGCACTTATCATTCTCGTACTTATTCCAAGAGTCACAAAAGCTGCAGTGGTAAATTTTGGCGGGAGCAAGTAACTAAATTGAAGAGACGCCTGGCTTCTATTTCTCTCCTCTCCTTAAAGACTATCACGACAAAGAAATTCACGAAGTCCCCTTCTCTTCATAAAGTAATTCTGCTTTGTCCTTCTCTCAACAGAAAAGTCTCCTTCTCTTCTTAAGTGCTTACAAATTCATGGCAAGAAATTCATAAAGAAGTCTATTTTTCTCCATAAAGAAGTCTTATTCTCTTGAATTGAAGAAGCATAAGTTCTTATAGGTAAAAAACTCAAACTTAATGTGTCTCTAACTTGTTCGATGAAATGTCAATTATAAATTTCTTATTAACAAGTTCAATATATCTAAGAAAATAGTATGTTCTTGTACAATGGTTTATCGAATACACGAGACAATTTAATTTGTTGTTTATAGTCATTTGGATTTGAATTTTCTTTTAGGCATTTATGCAAACAGTTTGTGTTCATACATTATGCACACTATTTTCTATTCAAAATGGAAATTCTTTAGATGTGTATCGGGCAAATTAATTCAGGAGAGATTTTGAATGAGCAAAACAAATTCTTACCTTCCATTTGGAGGTTTATATTGAGTCTGTACTGAATAAATTGAAAAAAATATATAATTGAGTGAGGTACTTGGTAATTACTAACATAAGACTTATCATTCAATTTTAGGTTATGTGCCAGTTTTGTTGAATGACATTAATATAATATAAAAGTTTATTATTTTCTTCATGTTTCTGATTCATTTGTAGTTATGTACTAGTATTGTTGTCCAATTCTGGTACGAACAAGGCTTGTATGTACCAGTATTGTTGTCATATTTTTTTTTTCTTTTTCTAGTTCATTTTTGTAATAAAATTTTTGTGTTTGTAATTAATTCTTTTGATGTTTGTAATTCATTTTTTTTAGATGGAAGATACTATGTTGGGAAAGCGAGCTCAAAATTTAAATGACCAAAATATACGAGCAACTTTCTTTTGAAGTTCATGATGAGCAAGTTAGGAAAAGTATGAAATCGGGTCAAGCCTTCAAAAATCAAGCCATCACTGCATCAGTAACTAATAGTATGGTGTAGTTCATAATTTATGTAAATGTTGCATCTCATTTTGTTATTTTATTAGTGATGTAATTTAGTTTATGTAAGTGTTACATCTTAATTTGTTAGTGAAATAACCATATGATGCACTTATGTTACTTTAGTATTTAATATTTACTATTTTGCAGTTAATCGAAACTTATTATATGCTTGTATGGATTATTAAGTTAATATTTAAATTATGGATGAATTTATTATATACAATAATGTCATTTTCTTATTATTAGTGACTTGTTTGTATTATTTTCTTGTTATTAATGATTTGTTTACATATCCTCAACACATTAGTCCAAACATAAATGTTGGAATTGCAGTAATTATAATGTTTACCATCCAAACAAACAAAATGGAATTGTAATTGCAGGGACTCCATCTCCAAGGAGTGCAATTTCCTATGTTGTTACTATTACTATCATCCAAACATGCCCTTAGTGGAATAGGCTCATGAAACCTCAATTTGTTATTTAATTTAATCTATTATTAAATCCCCCCACTAATAATTACATTTTTATTGTGCCTTCTTATGCGAAAAATAATAATAATAAATACATAAAGAGAGAAAAATAATAGGGTTCGGGATCTAAAATCATATTTTCCATTTTGTGGCCGTTAAGACCATATAATTTAGGTTTAGGCATACCTAAGTTTATATATATGTGGGATTCTTACAATTTGGCATTGGAATGTATGAACCCTATACTAGTAGTCTAGTATTGAAAACGGAACAAGACTATTTAAGTACTATAATACACAAAACTACTTTTTAGTGTAGGTTCCCTCGATGGAATCATGCATTTTTGTTAGCTTTACACAACCAGATAAAATCAATATAGCTGTATATTTGATTAGTGAACTCGAACATAATTTATGTACTTGTGAACTCACTATTCAGAACTCATTGAATGCCAACAAGTTCACGTCGCGATTGAAACTTTCACTTTTAAGTTTTAAGTAATTAAATTGGTATGAAATGGCTTCCCAATTAAAAGCATGCCAACGAATTCATACTTCAAGATTTAACCGAAACTAATTTAATATTAACAAGTTGTCTAATTATAATGACTGGTAACTTCCATCATCCATTGATTTGACATGTATGCATTCACCACAAATCATTAAAGGTCCATTTACCTAATTAATTCAAATAAAATCCTTTCTTGGCATAAATGAAATGGAATACAAATAATGTCCTCAAACAAAACAAAACAAAACAAAATGTTACTTTTTTTATGAATATAGAAGGAAGGAATGAGATAAATACATACAAAAAATCAAAATTCCAATATTATTATTCAGACAAAATTAGAATATCGAAAACATTGCTTCAATTAAAAAAAAGTCGTAAAACAAACAATTAACAAATTTTATACAATAAGGTACATAAATACATACATACACTAAGCTAACCTTACTCAAAGGCCCGCATTAAATGCATGAGAAGTAATCAAGTAGCAGCTCTCTGATAAATATACTTTGTTCGCGGATCCACGATTAATCCCTTCCCTCCATTCACTTCCAAATCATGCCTGTAAATTATGCATTCATATCCATCAATTTTCACGTAATTAATTCACTACAAGTATATTACCAAATAAACAGTACTTACTGGAATACAAAATCTGGAATGGTTAATTGTTCACGAGGGACGTATTTGAATAATTGCACAAGTCTATCCACATAGACAACCTTTTTCCATGCCTAAACACAAAATAGCAACCATAATTAGCCTAACATATTAAAATAGTACATTGAAGGTAAAAATAGTATAATGGTGATATATAATTATATACCTCTCCGTCTACGAGTACTTGGAGTGCAAGTACAGCCGTTCTGAGACCCAAAGTAGGATGAAGCATATATATTGCCTATAATTAATTATTCATCAAAATAAGGACAAACGATCGTAGTAATAATACTTTATGCAAATAAATAAGGTAAATACATGGAGATTTCTCTGGTGTTTTCGACCAAGTATTTGTTGAAGCCTTTTCATCCATCCCAAATCAGGTTGCCTAATTTTTCAAAATTAAAATCTAATTAAGATTAAATTAAAATACAAACTAAAATAACTTCAGTTTTCTTTTCTTTTTTAACGTACGGTTGTAAAGAAGCAGCAGAGTGTAAGTAGACAATTGTGTAAGGCTTCTGAATCAACGGTTCGAACTCCTGCAATGTAAATCAATTGTAAAATAATTGCGGGGTTGATAATTTCAGATGAAGTTTTTAAGCTTATTATTACCTTGACAACATAGAGAATGAATCGCTCAAGATCAAGACATCGAAGAAGAAAATGAGCCCCCACCACTACCATTATAGGCCTCCCGTCACTATCCGTTCCTCCCCTATAACTAAAATAAGAATATAAAACAAAATTATTTCATGATAATTCTCCAGCGAAATTTGTGCATCCCCCCAAAAAATACATACATGATTTTCATTTCGGCAATTTCGGAGAGATTTAAAGAGTTGGCCTTGGACAAATATCTCGAGTGAAGAGAATATTCCTCTGCGGCTGACAAGGGGGGCCCGCCTAGATCCCCATATCCAAGGAGTCTGAAGCAATTAAACCCCTTTTGGGCCTGAGCTGCTCGCTCCCATTGCTCCATTCTCCTCTGATCTGGATCTTTTATTATCGACATGAACGACGGGTCAAGAAAAGCATCCATCTTGAATGAAGTTCTGGTGAAAAAATACAAGAATAGAGAAGATAAAATTAAAAGTTCAAAGAACAAAGAACAAAGAAACCAAAATTGAAAAAATACCGTCTTTGAGTCAAGCCAATGTTGACGAAAGGAGGATCGACAGTGGCTACAGAGGAAGGCAATGAATTAGAGGGAGATATAGCAGGAAGAGGCTTAATTCTGATTTTTCTCTCGTCAATTACGGTTTCGCCATTCTCGTCACCCACATCTGATGGCAATTTCGATATTGCTACTTCCTCCTCGTGTTTATCTCGAGGGAAATATAATGGCAACAACCTGTTTAAAAATTATTATGTTTGCTATGTAAATATGATGTTTTGTGAGGGGGTAGTGATGAAATTACCTTTTGTATATCTCTGTATCCGCAGTTGTAGTCATGCAAAATACCACCGCAGTTATTTTGTCCTTTTGCTTCTCTAGAAACCTCCTTACAGTCCCTATTTATTGCAAAAGTAAAGTTTGCATTAATATAGATAAAAAAAATGGATTTTAATTATCAGTAAATTGAAAGGATTACTTATTGCAACATGTGCGGCGGGTTCACGGGGGTAATTCTTTGCTTCAGTGTATATACAACCTGTTGCAATGCTAATAATACAAACATAAATAAATTACAAAAATTAGTTTTTGAATTTTTTATTTTGATGAAACTAAGGTGGATTAAGAAAATATTGACATGTTTAATTACCTTTCAAGACCGTAGTCTATTAGTAATTCGAGGCAAGATCGGTAGCAGTGACTAAGGGCGTTTTCGGCAGCTGTGTGATATTTCAATGCGTATTTTGGTCCTACTGTGTGAATTATTTTCCTGCAATTTCATTGTACCAGTTTGTAAAGTATACTCTTTTTGGAAGGAAATCTTATTAGTTTGATTGTTGGGAAAGGAGAAGACACCTTGCTGGAAGATCATAAGCATTGGTTATTTTTGCCATTCCAGTTCTGCATCCACCCTGTATACACATTTAGAAACCGATAAAGAAAGAAAGAAACACAGTGTGAAAGGAAATTTGATGCAAATGAAAATAATACCAGAGTTCCACACTCTTCGGCAAGACCGGGACCAGCTGCAGCATGTAATCCAGGGCTGCTATGAGCTTCATCCAAGGTCTACAATATAGTTATTCAATGATTCATCCTCGTAAAATAGATTCAACACAATTGCAAAATCAGAAGAAAGAGTAAAAGTAAGCATACCTCATTTGTAGAATTGACCACAGCATCGACCTCTAGATTCCATGGATTGCCTCTCCATAGATAGATCAACGAGTTGATCTCAGGATCAACCGGGAATCTGGAAGCAGCGCCACCGCCTAATCCACCGTCGGATCCCGCGGTGAGGGGATCGGAGATATAAGGGATAGTCGGATCAACGTCGCTCCAGCGCGGCACCTGATCGAGAGTCACCACCGCTTCCACTCCGCCGCTGCTCGGCCCCGCCGTGACATGGCGCCCATACATTGCGAGAGTGATGATTGATTGATTGAATCAATTGGGGAGATTAAACGAACGAATTTTCTTTGTTTTCCAAGATTGAAGATAATAGTTATAAGGATAGTTCAGTTTGCCCCCTCTAAAATACTTCAAATATTCTTACACTCCCTTATAACAGAGAAGCATAATAATTTGATAAAGGTGTTTATGATATTTACAGAATTTACAGGGATGGAGAAGCGAAATTTCGCAATATAATTGGACAGCTGGGTTAAACGTGAGATGATATTAGACGGGACTTTGGCGGATTAGCAAATAACAGCTCATTATCCATAATGATTTACCGCTAGACCAGGTTTAGGTTCACCAATTTATCATCTTGAAATATCACCAACTTTCAGTTTCAGGGAACAAAATGTCCACATTAAACTTTACACCGAGTTCATACAAAATTATTAAGGTTTCTTGTGATGAGCGAGAAACTATTACGTGCCAGGGTCTACCTTACTGGCAGCTAATGAGAATTCGCCACGTCATTTAATTGGCCATTGTGAACTTGTGATGTGTTTGTGATGGTCGGTTCATCGTGAACCCGTGCCATCAGTAATTATACGGAATCATTTCGACGAGTAGGGTATCCTGCGGAAGAAGTTGTGTTTGGTGAGACGTGACTGTAGCGACTCACTGAGCCTATTGACCCGGGTAAAACCCAAAACAGAGCAAACGGTCAAACAGATGGTAAATATTTTTTCATTTTAGTGCATAAAATGTTGAAGATCTTTGGAAATAAATAAATTTATTTTAGATAAATATAATTAAATATATATATTATTTCAAAAAATTCGTTGAAAAATTAATGAAATGAGCATCATATTTCTTAAACATCCAGGACTGGCTCGAGACATTAGCATGTAAAGCCTAGAATTTGAATTTAGTTTCATATACGAAATCGATATATTATTTACGAGTACTAATATAAATCATATTTTTTTATTACAAATTTAAACTTGTATATTACGTGACATACTTTGGATTATTGTTGTTAGTAATTCAATTTTTTTTCATCCATTCAGATCATGTCATGTGATAGGTAAATAAAAATTGAATGAATAAAAGATTAAGTTTGTATCATCACTCGTTATTTACTAATATATAAAAAAGATATTCGAGTTGAATCCAAACTTATTCAAAATATTTTATCCATTATAATCGATCAAACCAAGTAAGAAGAAATCACTCTGCTTTATCTCGCAACTCATATGCATCTATACGATGATAATAATCCCTTCTAATAAAAAGAAGAAGCCACTTTGCGTTCATTTAAATAAAAAACATTATTCAAATTCCAGTTTCTCATAATATTAGTGATTCAAAAAAAAATGATTTCAAATTCAAGTTTCTAATAATATTAGTAAATAAAAATTATAAAAATCATGAATCCACTAATAAATTTTTTTTGGTATGAATATTGACAAATGTATATCAAACGAAATTCACAAACTAACAATGCTTTTTTGTTTTATTTTTGCAAACACCAATATGCTAACTCAATTGGAGTGAAATTTTAATAAATTATTTAGTTAATAATTATATCAATATGTATATAAGCTATTTTTTTAAGTTGGTAGTAATCGAAAGCAAAATAAATGTCGATAGTAATTTGACAGTTTTTTTTCTAAATATTTTAAACTGTGCGATGCTTATCAAATGTATCAAAAATATAAAGAGGGGATCGGCTAGTTAAACCTACCCTAAAGATTATAGACGAGTGAGAGTGACTCGGAACAAAAGCTATATAATAAGAGTGGCGTTATTACAAATGTTAAGAGTTCAAATCTCATTGATATTACAAATAAAAATATGAAACCAAAAATAACCATGATTCATGAATTATGTTTTACTTCAGAAAAAAAAATGACGTTATTACAAGAGCTAATATAACTTAACAAAAAACAATTAAATCAAACGAATGATCATTTTGTTCTTATTTAGGATAATTGTTATTTATTGTTTTGTACGTAATCAATATATATATTATCATTCATAATGTAAAAAGTAAAATCTAACAAATACAAAAACATAAATAAATAAATTTATTCATATATGCTATCTTGATAGTGAATATTATAACACAAAATAAAACAAAATACGTAGTTCAATCTTCCAAATTGAACAAGAATTGTATTCGATTTTCGTATTTGAAAAAAAAATGCTAGCCAATGATAGCCAATTTAAAATTTGGAAAAATAGTATTTCGAATATATTGTTTCAATAAAAAATGTACAAGTTGTTTTTAAAGATCATGTGTTTTCAATTTAAAATACATCATTTATGAAATATAATGATGTCAATAAATAATAACATTAAATAATAATAATTATGAATGAGAGTAAAATAATTATTTCTTGTATTCTTTTGAATTTGTTTTTTTTAAACATGTTAGCCTTTTGCAAAGTCACTCTGTGATATTAATCCTCTTACAAATTCGGATTAGTACTTGGTAGGGGTGTACACAAAATTCTCCAACCCGCCCAACCCAACCCGGACCGACCCGTTTTTGCGGGTTTCGAAATTGTTGAGTCGGGACCCGGACCGACCCGGAACGACCCATTCTTTGCGGGTTGGGTTACGGATTAGAAATTTAAAACCCGGATTAACCCAACCCGACCCATACACTATCAAGTTTACATTTAATTAGAGAAAACTTATTCATATTTCTAATAACTTAAAAATTAATTATCACATTTATCTTCTACATTAGTTTTAACATAAATTAGACTTAGTTTCTCTTCACTTCAATTAATAATCCACTTAAGACACAAACGCAAGTCCACGGAATTACTAACCACAAGTCCATAACAGAACTCAATAGTCAATAACATGATGAAACTCTTTTTTTATTTCTATCACGTTGAAAGTAAATGAAGTCGCAATAAACAAACCAACAACAAAAAACTTCTTCATAAGACATAAAACAAAAAAGAATATGACAATTTCTTCATGGGACAACCAATTTGTTTGTAAAATTCATAGTTTACTACAAATTTAAGAATTCTGGTTTACTTAATTAATGTTACATTATATTATTCAAGTACAAGTGGTATCATATAATTGTGTGTTTGTTATATTATATGGTTTAATTAATTAAGATTTATTTCTCAATTGTGATTCATGTGTTTGTTAAAATAATTGTGATGATCTAATAAAAAGTATAGTTCTTATTGAATATTTTTTTTGAAACAAATGAATAATTGAATACATATCTCTATAGTATATACTCGGCAAAAAAAAAACCCGGCTAACCCGCCCAACCCGCCCAACCCGCCCAACCCGGTTATGTTGGGTTTCGAAATTTTTATATGTATCATGGGTTGGGTTGGGTTGGAAAAATGGAAACCTGTTATACGTGGATTGGATTATAGTTTCGATAAGAACCCGCCCAACCCGATCTACGTACACCCCTAGTATTTGGTTACTTGGAAAGCTGGCCGAAATTACATGGCGTAACAGTATTACATTGGCGGGAAGTACAATTAAAAGATCAGTATAATTATATAATATAATAAATAATAATATAACTTTCTGGTCCCCAGTATTACACCAAAAATGAAAACATAAATATTCTGGTTCGTAATTTCCATTTTTCGCCTCTGCCGTGAATCAGTAATCTCACCTCCCCCATCCCCACTCCTCTTACCGGTTCGGCAGTCCAAACCCAAAGGTCCCGTACCACCCACCTCTCATCCTCTCTCTCTCTAACCCGAATGTCTACTCCGAAACCCTAATTCCAAACCCTAAACCCTCACTGCAACAATGGCCTCGCGCGAAACCCTAATCCCGGTCCCCTCCTGGCTCCAGTCACTTCCTCGCGCGCCGGAGTACCGTCCGACGGAGACTGAATTCGCCGACCCTATATCGTTCATCTCCAGAATCGAGCGCGAGGCGGCCTCATTTGGTATTTGCAAAATTATACCGCCTTATTCTCGCCCTTCCAAAAAATTCGTCTTTTCAAACCTCAATTCTTCGTTATCCATGAACAATTCCTCGGAATCGGCACAAATTACGACCAGACATCAAGAATTAGGGTTTAGGAAAACTGGCGTCCCCCATCAGCAAGTATGGCAGAGTGGGGAGCTATACAGCTTGGAGCAATTCGAGGCAAAGGCTAGAGCCTTCTATAGGTCCCGCCTGTCAGGCATTAAGGAGATTAACCCACTTCAAATCGAGAGTCTATTTTGGAAAGCTTCTGGAGATAAACCAATTTACATCGAATATGCAAATGATGTACCAGGATCGGGTTTTGCAGGGAAAAAAGGCGAGATCAAAACCCGCGAACCCGGTTTGAAACTCTCCGAAAGCCCCTGGAACTTACAGGTAATTAACTAACAAAATTCGATCTTTCTTCCTCCAATTCGATTCACTTTTAATTGATTAGTTCAATTCCTTGTAAAAGGTGATCGCGAGGGCACATGGATCTCTGACGAAATTCATGCCTGACGATGTACTGGGAGTGACATCACCAATGGTGTATATTGGAATGTTATATAGTTGGTTCGCTTGGCACGTGGAAGACCATGAACTCCACAGTCTAAACTTCCTCCATTTCGGTGCTCCAAAGACCTGGTACGCGGTACCAGGTTGCAGAGCCAGTCAACTCGAAGAGATTGTCAGAGTCAAGGGTTATGGAGCCACCCTCGATCCCCTTGGTATGTTAATCATTATTAATATGTTTATAAGATGATTTTAATATTTTTTGTGGTATTTGTTTTGTAGCTTCTCTTGGGATGTTAGGAGAGAAAACAACATTATTATCTCCTGAAATAATTGCATCCTCAGGAGTGCCTTGCTGTAGGTACTACAATTCAAAATTCAAAATTTAAAATTCAAATTCATTTCAAGCAATTAACTTATGTTTGAGATTTGAACGATTGTACAGATTGGTCCAGAATCCAGGAGAGTTTGTCGTGACCTTTCCCAGAGCCTACCATGTTGGCTTCAGTCATGGTAACCAAAATCAACACCCTATTGTTATTTATTATTAATTGCCATATTTTGATTTTTTTTTAAACAATTGTATGGGTGAATTGCAGGGTTTAATTGCGGAGAAGCAGCAAATTTCGCAACTCCGCAATGGCTGAAATTTGCCAGAGAAGCTGCTACAAGAAGAGCCGCGATGAATTTTCTACCCATGTTGTCTCATCAACAGCTTTTATATTTGCTTGCCATTTCCTTCATCTCTAGGTTCGTCCAAAAAAAAGAGAAAACAGAAACAACATTGATGAAATTCAATAATGAAATTTGGTGTTTTTTGATATAATTTTAGGAACCCAAGAGAGATACTGGGTGTTGTTAGAACGTCAAGATTGCGAGATAGAAAAAAGGAAGATAGAGAGCTCGTGATTAAAAAAGCATTTTTAGAAGATATTATTAATGAGAGTAAATTATTATCCACTTTAATTGCTCGCAAATCTACTTCCAATTCAGTAGTTCTTTGGGAGCCCAACTTGCTGCCTGGTAGTAATACTGTTACGAAGTCCACTGGTGAGAATGGAGAGGATGTGAGAATCTCCTCCAGTTGTGATGAAAATGGAGAGGAGGGCGGGCTTCCTTTTGGACTTAGGGTTGACTCTGGGTCCTTGCCTTGTGTTGCGTGTGGTATACTCGGCTATCCTTTTATGGCTATTTTACAGCCATTAAACAAGGAATTAAAGGAGGTTTTATCCATAAATGACGACATATTGAATAAAGGTACACATTTTATAAACATTATTGAAACCTTAAATGGAAAAAATGAATAAGAATTTTAGTAAATCTTAATATATATTTTTGTTTTGTTTTTGTTTCTTGGAATTAGTTGATCGAGGCGAACAAGTCGACTCATTGTTAAATAACAATATGAGTTGTAGTAATAATGAAAATGAATCTGGAGAGAGAAGTTGTTCTTCAGAAAAGGCAGGACCTAGAACTGGAGAGAATGGTAGTGTCGTAACTGGAGGGGTAACCAGGCCCCGTTTATTTTGTCTTCAGCACGCGCTCGAGGCTGAAGAATTGTTAAGTAATAAAGGGGGCGCTCAAATTCTCCCAATTTGTCATTCTGGTACTTTCTTTTTATTTTATAATATGTATAATATATATATACTAAAGTACATAAAATTCGGATATGTATATAATAATATTATGCTTTTCATGTACAGATTATGTGAAGATAAATGCACTGGCAATATCAATAGCTGAAGAAATTGGTACTGATTTTGGCTGTACTGATATAAACTTAACAAAAGCGTCGAGTTCAGAGCTCAACCTAATAAATGTATCTATAGATGATGAAGGGCACGAAGAGGATGGTACAGACTGGACCGCCAAATTAGGGTTGAACTTGAAATATTGCGTCAAGCTCAGAAAAGAAAACCCTAAAAATCAGAATTTGAATCTTGCATTAGGATTAGGGGGCTTATTTTGTGAGGAAAAGGGTCTGGAGGAACCGACGGAACCGACCCGTTTAGGTATGAAATGGGTGCATCGAAAACCGCGCACTCCGTATAAAATTGTCGGTACCGTAGTGGACTGTATTGGTTCATCGAAATGGCTCAATGTACCAATTAACACTGCAGAATGTCCCCAAATAGGCCAAATCAAGGGGGAACTAACTGTTTCTATTGAGAATAGTGAATTTATGGTTTGGGAGAGAGAGCTGGATGACTCCAGTTCCATGGAAATGGAGACTCCGCCAAAGGTGACGTGTTATGCGAGGAGAGAGAAAAAGAGAGAGCAGGAAGAGATGAATAATCTTTCGAGAGATTTGTTTATAAGGAGCCCTTGTGAGGGTTTAAGACCCAGGAAAATGGGGCCCTCGTTGTCAGAGCCACTTTATAATGATAGTAATAATAATGATAATAATAATAGTAACAATAATGTATTGCTGTCTAGTAATACGAATATTAGGAGGAGGCCTTACCTTTTCAAGTGTGATAAGCAAGGGTGTAGTAAACGGTTTAGGTCTCGAAATGAAATGGCGATTCATAAACGGTTCCGGTGTGCCAAGCGGCTTGGTACGAATGAGTTTGAAATAAGGTACCAAATGAGAATAAAGGAAAATGAGAGGAATAGTGATTTGTAGGATTGGCTCATTTGTTGGTTTGTATTTTTATTCTCTAAAGGGGTAGAAGAATTGTCGCCCCTGAATTTAGGTTTTTAGGATGTTAGGGTTAATGTTGCTAACATTGGGGTAGTTTGTATTTGGTTTAATGACTTGTATAGACTGATGAATATGTTCTTAATTGGTTTGTGCTCTCTCATTCTTTTGCTATTTGCTTTGATGTATTGTAACAAATAACTTGTGTAACATGATTAGTTTCTTCAATTCGTAATTTTTGAAAGAAAAAAAACTAAAATTTAATTTTTCTGATTGTGTTAGATTATTAGTCTTCAAATTTATGATGTTTTTTTAACTTGTAATATAATGTTTTGCATATTAGTCTTCGGTTTTGAAGTTTTTGAGAAAAAACTCAAATCAGGTTGCATGTATTAACATTAAATTGTCCGTAACGGGAAAGAATCACATAATTAAGTTTAACATCATACATATATCGTTTCCATCAAAAAGAAAACATCATACATAAATCCGTTGTTGAGAGCATTTTTTTGCCCTATAAGACTAAATTTTTTATGCGGCCTAGGTGGTTCGTTCAAAGCACCATGATCATGAGCGGCCTCTTGTGAAGCACCGTGATCATCAAAATAAAATAAAATGTATGATTCGTGATTATTAACCTAAAAAAATAGTTGTAAAGCACCATGATCACCAAAATAAAATGTGTGATTCGTGATTATTAATCTAGACAAATAGTTATGTAACTTAGCCACCCTTGAGATTGATTACAGAACACTGTTATTGTGTCATTTTCGGATTGACCGCCTTCTCTTCCCGGTAGTGAATCAGACTGAACAAACAAAAATGAAAATATTTTGTTAATTCTTTTTGAGCATGGTCATGAATTTCTTCGATTCCAATTCAATAGAAGACATAGACATCTCCCTCGTAGTGCGCGCGCACACGCACACAAACACACGCACACACGCACGCGCACGCGCGCACACGCACGCGCACGCACACACACACACGCACACACGCACGCACGCTCGCGCGCGCGCGCACACACACGCGCGCGCGCGCGCATGCACGCACGCACGCTCGCACGAACGAACACGCGCCCACGCGCACATGCACACGCACACCATTAATTTTGTTTTAAAATTTGAGTTTTTTTATGATAGACATCAAAGTTTGTGCCCGTTATCAAAACTTTTATATGCGTGTGTGTGCGAGTGTGTGTGGGTGGGTGGGTGGGTGGGTGGGAGGGGGGGGTGTTAAAACAGTCCTTAACGGTGTTTAAGGATAGAAAAATGGTTAACAGTTGATTAACGTCATGTTTTTTCCTAACGGTTCAAAAAATGATCAATATTATTTGACAGTTTTAACGATCCTTAACGGTGTTATTTTCATTATTATTTACATGTAATATATTGGGTCAAACTTCAATTGAGTTTTGAACAAATTAGAATGAGAATTAGCAAATTATTAAAATATTAAATTAAAATTGTTGATTTTTGTAAGTATTACAATTTGGATATTTTATTTGTAATTTTTCTTGTCATTTGAGCTCTAAAAAACTTCCACAAAAATGACATTGTTTGATTTTTAAGATTGAGGTTACAATTTTAACATTGTTTTGACTTTGAATTGTGAAATTTATGTTTATTTTATGATTGAATTTGAAAAATAGTAATAATAATTTAAAAACAATTAATATTATATATCATACGTTATTGCCGATTATGATGATCGTTATGTCATCGTTATATTCCCGTTAATCGACAAGTCACTTCAACAATGTCTAACCGAGTCGCTGCGTTAATATTTATCCATAACAATGGTTGGTGTGTGGCTCTGTGTTTGTTTTTGAATAAACGCATTTAGCTACTGAATAAATGCATTTAATGACAACTTTAATACATAAACATATAAAAAATGAATTTTTTTTTATTTATCTCCTAAATTTGTTGATGTGTTGACAATAAATAATAAAAACACTAAATTCTAAACCATACTAAATGATAAATTATATGAGGTCGTAAACGCATTAAATACGTAACATTATTCTTTGGTAAATAATATGAGGTGATCGGAGTAATGATAAAATACACATAAATCGACCATAAAATTTGATACAAATACATAAGTTTGTGTTTGATTTATGATATAATTAATGACACAAATTTATTTATTTGTGTTAAATTTGTAATCGATTTATGTGTCCTCTATCATTACTCAGGTGATAATCACATTAAATACCGAACATTAGTATATAATATAATGATAAACAACTATAATATAATGATAAACAACATGGAGTGATAAACGAATTAAATACGGAACTTTGTTACGAGATAAACAATATTAGGTGGCAAGCATATTAAATATGGAATCTTAATCTTATTATGCGGTAAACACTTGAATATGAAGTGGTAAGCAATATGAAGTGGTAAAAGAATTAAATGATAAAATATATTTGGTGGTAAAGCACAGTAATCATGTAATAAATTTAACTTATTGTGTTATACAATCATGATTAATTAAATATTTTTGTGATACGATTTTCAAATTTATTGCATCGTTCTTATATTTTTTTGTGAATATTATATTCACTTTAATTATTTTTTTTGTAAATTTTCGATTTGATCTCTATTTTTCATTTTTTTTTTGAATTTCGAACTAATTCACATTTTTGACATTATTCACTTTACCATGAAACAATGTTGTATATTTTTTGCATTATATATTTACATATTTTCGAGTTAACTAATTAGTGAAATTTAATAAATAAAATATTTATATCTCTAACGAGTCTAACCTAGTGACAAACAAATTGAACTGGCACTAAATTATAATTTTGACGTGGTAAACGAAAATTCCAATTCCATCTAGTTCTCTATATCTATACGGAATTTAAAATTGGGTTTACGACCTTATTATTACAACAAGTGTTGTAAAAAATGGTGTAAAACGGTAAAAAGAAAACGATGAAAAAGATAAAATGATGATAAACTGGTTCGATTTTTGCAACACGGTTGAAAAAAATGATCAATCGTTTTTTATTGTTTACCCGAAAAACATTTTTACACCGGTTTTTACTTACAATATTTTGGTTCTGAAAAAAAATTTCGGTTCAGATTTTTTCTTCTCTCTCTTTTTCTAAAACAGATCCACAAGTAAGCTGCATAAAAAAGCTGCATTTAGTGGGATGATACACTCGGTTTAAAAGGCTCGTACACGAAAGCTGCTCTTGTAATTCTATTATGATTATAGTCCATTGTCTATATTTTAAAACTCAATCTTTTATAATTAATTAATTATAGTCTTAATGGGTTTTAATTAAATTAGTTTTTGTTTGGATTTGTATTTTGATGATAGTTTTATGTCTTTTGACGATGATTTGTTTTGTTTTATTAAAATTTCTTATGTTATTTTTTATATTTTGGACATTTGTTTATGTTTTATTTGATTATTAAAAATTGAATTATTATATATTTTTTGTTTTATCTTTAAATTTTAATTATAATTGTTATAAATTATTATCAATTATAGTGTAGTGACTGTTTTTTATCTTTTTTAATCATTTTACGAGTAAAACACTAGAACGGTGACTGACCTTGCCGTATCGTTTTCCTCTTTCTACAACATTGATTACAACGTGATAAATCAAATAACATGCCACACATTAAATATGAGCCATATAGATAGCAGCGGATTCTAAATATCAAGAAATTAATTATTTGAGGGGATCGTAAAGTGATGTATATCACTATTCCAAATAAATCATCATATAGATAGCAGCGGATTCTAAATTATCGAAACCATCATATATAGCAGTGAATTATAAAAGATTGAAATCAGTATAGAGACGGTTTAAGAGAATCTCTAGAGATGGAGAAAAGAACTATAGCATTTGGATTATTGTTGGTTGTTGTTTTCATAATTGTTATTGGACCAGTTGAACCAGTTTCATCCTTGATGGAGAAGAAGTTTGTTAACGGCCCTTGCTATGACGACTGCATGAGGAGATGCAGAGATTCTAGAGAAGCTTGTCAAACGAAATGCCACAAGCAATGTCCCGATGACAGATGCATGAGGTTATGCAGCGGAACAAAAGAGTTCGGTGAATCCAAATGCCACAAGATATGCAACTAGTCGAGAGCAATGAATCCGAACAAATAATCTAATTTGAGCAAGAACTTACAAAAATTAACAGAATAAACAAATTTCTAATTATGACATTACGTTTTGCATCTTGAATATGTTTCTATTTCTATATTTCTCTGTAACCTGATGATCTTGAATACCAGGTTGCTGTCCTAAATCTGATGCAATTGTATGGATCACATAATTAAGTTCCACACCATATGTATATTTTTTCCGAGAGCATTTCTCGCTCGATAAGACCAAGTTCTGTATGCGGCATAGGTGGGTTATTTAAGGTTGGCGACAAACTAATTTTAGTTAGTTGCCCTTGGGATTGTTTACAAGATGATGTTATTATATCTTATATCACTTTTGGTTGATGTATTTATTTTTCCTAAAAATTTAGTAATTATGTGAAAGAAATAATTTAATAAAATGATTTTATCATTTAATATTTGAAAAAAGATAGAATTCCCGTGAAAGTAGAAAAAAAATCATATTTTGATGATAATCATATTTTCATAAATAAATTCCCTATGAAATCGTGAATGTTATTTTATTGTGTAGCGTCCAAACTAACCATGAAAATGAAATAAATTATAACAAACTAGCCAATCTACCACGCAATTGCGCGGGCATAATACCTTATTTTTTGACAAATTAGTGTCGTCGTAGTTGTATTGAATGCATGTTGTAGTTTATTCTATTTGTGTTTTATCAAGTATTTGTTTTCTAAATCCTCGAGCATATGCGCGAGTGTTTTTTAACTTGCTAAATGGAATTATAAGTATTTTACAAAATATATAATTATGTAAATTCATATAATCTGTGCAAAAATGGCATGTTAAGGAATAATCATAATACTCATTGCAAATATGGTACTTGACATATCATTTAGTAAATAATCGAAAACCATGGTACTTGATATATATATCATATTCAAAGTCGTTCTCATCGATCTTCATTTCTTCATCACTGTCTTCATTAACATAAGGCTACATCGGTAGAGGTTAAAATCACGCAGGCCCACCTTGCATCCTCTAATGTGGAATACTCATCTCATGATGAGACTCCTTTGGTCCTTTTCCCGTCCATTCGTGCGAATCTCGATGTTCGCCCTAGTTGCGTCGGCCATCATCTTTCTGTGGACGCAGATATTGATGATCGTTCCCTCTTGGAGTCCACTTGATGGTGACAGTCGGACGTTTGAGTCCGGTTTGTCTCTTTCTCATCGTCGCGTCAACAAAATCCCGTGTCATTACGCTGTTCGATTGAAGATGGCCTGAATAGTTCACTCTTTGAATTTGGATTTGGTCCCTGGAAATAGGAAAATTACAAAGAACTACGTGAATAAATTTTAGAGGGTTATTTTTGCAAAATTTTCAGAATTTAACTTTATTTGGTACCTAAGGTTCAATCAAGTCGAATGTCTCGGACTCTCGAGGCCCCAAAATTTACCAGTTTTATCCGCGTAACCTATTTCATAAAAAACAAAACTAACTCAAAATTTCGAATTTCGAAATATAATATTTAAACTACAAAATTACAAATCTTTAAACTGACTCGTTTATTTGGTCCCTTTCCGCTCGAAATCCTTTATTAACTGAGTTTGTTAATCTTGCGGTACACCCTAAATTTGGGTACGCATTTTCTGCTGCGGCTTCGCTGTGTGTCCTTGGTACATCCTAAATTTCACAAACTTTTTTGAGATGGTTAAAAAGATTTCGAGTTTTCGAATTAAGATGAAAATAGTTTTAGATGAATTAATGACATCAGAGGATTAAAATAAGGACCTGATATGTGCAATCATCACCAACCAAAGGGCAAGAAGATGAAATAAGAGATGAATCTTTTCCTACAAACCGTGCACTGTCGAAGGCTTCTCGCCGCTTCCGCTTCCTTCAGAAATCTTCCGAACTAAAACTGAACGATTTTGACTGAATGAATCAAACAAAATGAAATTAATAAAAGGAAATACTATACGAAATCTTTCGCTTTTGTTCTCTCACATATTTCGCCATTATTTCATCAATCACATCTTCCGCAGATGGCGGTCACTTCGAGCTACACAATCGCTATTTAACATCGATTTTGATTGATTAAATAAAGAAGAGAACCCAAAACAAATAATCCAGTTTAAAAGAAATGGGGAATAAAGTGAGGGTATTAATTCATTTACACACTTCCATGAATATATTGACTCAAAACCAGCAAAAAATCTGGTCAGTCGAAATTGAAAAAAAAAACTAATTACCAGTTTAAGAAATCAAGGTCGATTTGATCTGGCCCACTGCCTCTCAACCTTTCAATCTTGTCCATCGTTGTCGCTTCTCAGCCCTCCATTATTGTTCGCGCTTCTTCAGTCTAGGGTTTTCAGAATTGTTTTTTCGTTTTGTTGTGCCTGCAACCTCTCGTCCCCATCACTTCGTCTAGGGTTAGGTTTCGAACGGCTAAATTAATCGCGAAAGAGAGAGGCAGAGTGAGGCGCGCTCCTGCCATGGAGATCGTCGTCCTCCACCCACGTCGTTGCTCGCGTCCGTTTCGCCTTCATTTTCGCCTCTAGGGTTCCTGTCGGCTCTCTCTGCTTTTTTTCTTTTCTTTCTTGTCGTGAAAATGAAGAGAGTGAGAGGGGAAGAGGGTGTAAGTGCTTGAGCCTGTTACATGTCTGAGTAGACACGGTTCATATGAACCGTAACATACGTCGCGTCCATTCAATTTTTGGCCGTCCGATCAAGATCGGACGGCCCATAATGAAAGAATGACGTGGCAGCAGGAGAGCTCGGCCCAATTAGACAGATTAGTTCTATTAATAATAATAATGTCAAGTTATACTAGTTTTAAAACACAAATCAAACACCCCCTGCATGTAAAAATGAGTCTATATGGATAATACAGTTAGTTATGTATTTGAGGTATATATGGATTTGTGTGTTTTTTGAATAAATGCATTTAGTTACCGAATAAATGTTTTTAATTACTGAATAAATGCATTTAATGTATTTAATGACAACACTAATACATAAACATACGAAAATATCATCATATATAGCAGTGCATTGTGAAATATTGAAATCAGTATGAAAAACACTTTAAAGAATTTCTAGAGATGGAGCATAAAACTATAGCAATTGGAATGTTGTTGGTTGTTGCTTTCACAATTGTTATAGAACCAGTTTCGTCTTCGATGGAGAAAAAAAATGTTTTCAACAAAAGGTGCTATGATAGGTGCATGAGCAATTGCAAAGATTCCATAGGCGAATGTGTGGCTATGTGCCGCAAGAAATGCGGCAGATGCAGAAGGGTATGTAGTGGAACTAAAGAGGGTGGTGAATCCAAATGCCACCGGATATGCAACTAGTTGAGAAGCATGGCTCTTTTCAATCTGAACAAATATTCTAGCTTGAGCAAGAACTTTAAAAAAAATAATGAAAGAAATAAATTTCTAATTTTGACATTGCGTCTTGCATCTTGAATATGTTTTTATTTTTTCAATTCTGTGTCATCTGATGATCTTGAAAACCATGTTGTTGTCCTCAATTTGATGCAATTAATTAAGTTCAACACCATATGTATATTGTTCCCGAGAGCATTTCTCTCCCGATAAAACCAAATTCTATGCGGCTTAGGTGGTTTATTTAAGATTGGCAACAAACTAATTTTAATTTTGCTTAGTAAATAATGAGCAGTCTTTTGTTTGTAAGGCATAACGACCGCAAAAATAAATGTATGATTCGTGATCATTAATCTAGACAAACAATTATGTACCTTAGTCACCCTTGGGATTGAATGATTGATTACCAGACTGTTATTATCACTTTTGGGATTGGCCAACTTCTCTTCTCGATAGTGAGTCAGACAGAACAAACAAAAATGAAAATTCTTTGTTAATTTTTTTGAGCATGATCATACATTATCTCAATCATTTGTTATATAAAAGCATTTCTCTGTTCTTTACAGGCGTTCTCCTATTCACAAATATTTATTCGTTCTTTTCACGGATGTATTTTTTATATTGACGAATACGTTTTTTTTTTCATGTATGTGAAGATTTTCTTCATATTCATGAATACGGGTTTATCTTCCTGTTAACGGGTTCATTATTTTTTTTTATCTTCACGGGACCGTTTGGTTCCAGTTTTGAAATATGACTTGAAATATTATATGTTAAGAAATTCCATAGCATTCAAAAACATATATACACAATATCCATGTTCGTTTGTTGCATTTATTTTTCTTACAAATTTAGTAACTACTAGTTTTTTTCCCGCACAATTGCGCGGGAGTTTTCGAGTTTATTCTGATTTAATTTTTGTGCATGTCATTTTTTATCTTAATTTTTATTTTTTTTTGTTTTATTTCTGAAGTATTTACTTTTTATTAATAGTTATTGTGATTGAGTATATTTTTTTGTATTTTGTTTAAATTTATTTATTCGCGATATAACTGATGTTATTATGAAAAGTCATGCATTAAACAAAAATCGAAACATTCATAATAACTCGCTCTCGCCGTCTCCATCACTCTCCTTCTATCCATAATATCACTCTCCTTCTTCGTCCGTCTCGACCTCTCCTGCAATTCACTCCACGTTTGAAATTGCCTCCACCATCGGTCTTATTCGTCTCATTAGGTTTAGTCGCCGAAAATAATGAATAGAGAGAAATATATTTGGGTATGGAAAATTTTAAAAAAAAAAACCATAACTTTTTTGACATCGTAAAAAATCCTCATCTTTTTGAAAATTCAAAAAAAACCCATCTACCAAACTTTTATTTTCAAATACCTCCTATGAGGGTTAAAACTAACCATGGATGATATTAAATATTTTGGCCAAAATACTTTTCTATTTTCATATGTAGTAATTAAAAAAATATCCTTGTTATTTTTTATTAATTTTATTCATTTTAAGAAAATTCATATACATTTTTTAACGTGTAGTGATTTAAAAAAATATATTACATGTTGTGTTTATATAATTTTAAAATTTCATTTATTATTCATTAAAAAATAACATCAAATAATAATGAAATAAACACCTTGAAAATATATTGATAGAAAAATATCTCTTTAAACATCTAGTTTTTTATTTTCGTTCCACTTTATGTATTTTTTTAATAGTTTAATGATATTTTATTTCTTAAATAATTGCAAGGTGTTCTTTTAATAATGTTGTTCATCTTATCATTAATTTATGTTAGTTTTTCACACACACATATATATATATATATATATATATATATATATATATATATATATATATATATATATATATATATATATATATATATATATATATATATATATATATATATATATATATATATATATATATGAAATATTAAAGTTATATAACATATAATATATAATAAGAACAATTTAATTAATATATGCTAATAATTCTTTAGGCCTATTTGAAAATTAGTAACAGTAACAATTTTTTTAATTACTACATATGTTAATAAAAAAGTATTTTGATAAAAAAAAAATAACACCAACTATGATTAGTTTTAATTCCTATATGAGGTATTTGAAAATAAAAGTTCGCGTAATATCGGCGATCGTATGTAAATTACAGTCCGAGTGCAACGGACCGCTATATCGCAATTTATAACAGTGGTACATATTAATAACTATTGATGTATTTTTTTTAATCAAATAGTGACAATTTAATTAATATTTATTGGGTCAAATTATTTTTATTGGATCAATTAATGACTATTTAATCAAATAGTAAATACTTAATTAATATTTAGTGAATTGAATTAATTTTAGCCTATGTGGCTCATTCTCGGACCGCTATATCGCAATTTATAACATTGGTACATATTAATAACTATTGATGTATTTTTTTAATCAAGTAGTGACAATTCAATTAATATTTATTGGGTCAAATTATAATTATTGGATCAATTAATGACTACTTAATCAAATAATAATTACTTAATTGATATTTAGTGAATTCGATTAATTTTAGCCTATGTGGCTTATTCTCATGTGAGCAATTTTCTTAACTTTATATATAAGATATAATAAGATATAATAATAATTACTTAATTAATATTTAGTGAATTCAATTAATTTTAGCCTGTGTGGTTCAGTCTCATGTGAGCAATTTTCTTAACTTTATATATAAGATAATATAAGATATAATATAATGTGAAGGAGATGATTTTTATAAAATAATTTTACCATTTAATATTTGAAAAAAAGATAAATTGTTCATGAAAATAGAGAAAAATAATCAAGTTTTATGGTGATCCCATTCCCACGAAATATGTCCTATATTGACATCGTGGATGTCGTTATTTTATTATCTAGTGTCCAAACTAAACATGAGTAGGAATGTCAACGGGTCAGGTCGGGTTCGGGTAAGATTCCCCCATATCCGAACCAGAACTGAAAATACCCGCTGGTAAAAAATCATACCTGAACCTGAACTCGCGGGTAAATTTGGACCGCCAGGTATTACCCTTCACCCGAAAATAACCAACAAAAAATCTAAAAAATTATTATGCAAATACATAAAATTACCAAAAATTAAAAATTCATAAAATAAACAACATGTTCAAGTACATTAAAAGTCCAAATAATACAAATAATTAAGTTACAAAACATCCAAAAATTTCAAATTATTGAATATTTTTGTATATTTTCGGGTATTTTTCGGGTTTGGGTTCGGGTCGGATGTATTTTCGGGTAGCGGGTATACACGCAGGTAAAAATTTAACCCCGTATACACGCAGCGGGTATTTTTTTCGGGTTGACCGACGGGTATTTTTTTTTCCGGGTATATTATCCGTCCCATTCGGGCCGGGTACCCACATGTTCGGATTTTACCGACTCATTGACCTTCCTAAACATGAGGATGAAATAAATTAGGATGATTGTCAAGTGATACTAAGTTTAAAGTAAGAACCAAACTCCGCCCCTTACATGTATAAATGAGTTTATATGGATAACATGGGTACGTATGTATTTGAGGTATACACGGCTTTGTGTGTGTTTCTGAATAAATGCATTTAGTTACTGAATAAATGATTTTAATTATTGAATAAATGCAGTTAATGACAAACATTAATACATAAGCATACACAAAAATCATCATATATAGCAATGCATTGTGAAATATTGAAATCGATATAGAGACAGTTTAAAGAATTTCTAGAGATGGAGAAAAAAACTATAGCAATTGGAATGTTGTTGGTTGTTGCTTTCACAATTGTTATAGAACCAGTTTCGTCTTTGACGGAGAAGAATTTTGTCAACAACGAGTGCTATGACAGGTGCATGAGGCATTGCGTTGGTTCCCCAGGCCAGTGCGTGGGAATATGTCGCGAGATATGTGGCAGATGTAGGAGGTTATGTAGTGGAACTAAAGAGACTGGTGAATCCAAATGCTATCGGATATGCAACTAGTTCGAGAAAGAACTTCAGAAAAATTTATTGTAGAAATAAAAGAAGGAAATAAATTTTTAATTATGACATTGCGTCTTGAATCTTAAATATGTTTTTATTTTTTCAATTCTCTGTCATGTGATGATTTTTGTTGCAATTGTATGGATCACATAATTAAGTTCTACGCCATATGTATATTTTTTCCGAAAGCATTTTTCGTCCGATAAGACCAAGTTCTTTATGCGGCATAGGTGGGTTATTTAAGGTGGGCGACAAACTAATTTTAGTTAGTAAATGATGAGCAGTTATGTACCTTAGTCGCCCTTGGGATTGATTACCAAATGCTGTTATTATATCTTAATATCACTTTTGGTTGATGTATTTATTTTTCCTAAAAAATTAGTAACTATGTAAAAGAAATGATTTTATCATTTAATATTTGAAAAAAGGTAGAATTCCCGTGAAAATAGAAAAAAAAAAAATCACCAATTTTGATGGTAATCATATTTTCATGAAATATGTCTTATGAAATCGTGAACGTTATTTTATTATCTAGCGTCCAAACTAAACATGAAAATGAAATAAATTAGAATAAATATCAAGTTATATTTGTTTGAAAGCACAAATCAAAACACCCATGCATGTAAAAATGAGTCTATATGGATAATACAGGTAGATATGTATTTGAGGTACATATGAATTTGTGTGTTTTTTGAATAAATGCATTTTAGTTACCGAATAAATGCTTTTAATTGCTGAATAAATGCATTTAATGTATTTAATGACAACACTAATACTTAAACATACAAAAATATCATCTTATATAGCAGTGCATCGTGAAATATTGAAATCAGTATGAAAGACACTTGAAAGAATTTCTAGAAATGGAGAAAAAAACTATAGCAATTGGAATGTTGTTGGTTGTTGCTTTCGTTATAGAACCAGTTTCATCTTTGACGGGGCAAAATTTTGTCAACAACAGTTGCTATGACAGGTGCATGAGCCGTTGCGCCAGTTCCCCAAGCGAATGCGTGGGGATATGCCGCAAGATATGCGGCAGATCTAGGAGGTTATGTAGTGGAACTAAAGAGGTTGGTGAATCCAATTGTTACCGGATATGCAACTAGTTTGAGGAAGAACTTCAGCAAAATTTATTGTAGAAAGAAAAAGAAGAAAATAAAATTTTAATTATAACATTGCGTCTTGCATCTTGAATATGTTTTTATTTCTTCAATTCTCCGTTGTTATGTGATGATCTTTGTTGAGAACCACGTTGTTGTCCCAAATTTGATGCAAATTGTATGAAATTGAATTTCTAACTAAAGTTTGCCTATCTTACCGAAAGAATCACATAATTAAGTTCAACACCATATGTATATCGTTCTTGAGAGTATTTCTCGGCATAAGACCAAGTTTTTCATGCAGCCTAAAGGTGGTTTATTTAAGGTTGGCGACGAACTAATTTTAGTTAGTAAATGATGAGCAGTCATTTGTAAGGCATCTTGATTGCGAAAACAAAATATATGATTTGATTATATACCTAGACATACAATTATGTAACTCAGTCATCTTTGAGGTTGATTACAAGACACCTGTTATTATCCCAATTTTGGGATTGACCCATTTCTCTTCTCGGTAGCGAATAACACTCAACAAACGAAAAAAGTCCTTTGTTAATTTTTTTGGACATATCACAGGTCTCTTAACCGATAAATTACTGAGCACAAGATACTAAATATTAAGAATTCAAGTCTCATTGGTATCACAAATAAAAAATAAAATAAAAAAATATTCACGATTCATGAACTAAATTTCCCTTCAATTTATTTTTCTTTTGGACATGTTCATGCATGTTCTCAATCCAAAATTCAATGAAAAACCTAGAGATATCGACCTGGTAGTGTACACACAAACGCACACAATATAGGGATATGAATGATCGATGACCAACAACGTTTTTGTAATCAACATGACCACTTTTGTGAGTGGCCAACATGATCAATTTTTTTTGTAACCATTATTAGATTACAAAATCAGATGGCCGGTCATACTTTTGGTAATATCATGAACTCTCTCTCTCTCTCTCTCTCTCTCTCTCTCTCTCTCTCTCTCTCTTCATTTAATACTATGCTTAATTTTAAACAATTTTTTTTTAATAATGAATGGAGAAGATTTATATGTCATTCATCCATTAATGTCAGTGGAGATCGAATCCACAACCTCTCACAACCTCTCAAACTCAATCAATTAAGTTATGAATCCATTGACCAAAAAAATGTTATGCTTAATCTTCTGATGTCGCTCTCTAGGTGCGATTGACCTACTCCTATCCTTACAAGTTACGGTCTTCCTTCTCTGCCGTTGTTTTTGCTTTAGCTAAGTTCAAGATTTTGCAAAAATTTTTTTGGAAAAGAAGCATTTTATAGTTAAAATTAATCCTACTAATACAATTTGTAAAAGAGAAATCAAAAGAATGGAAGAATTAAATAATACTAGCTTTATCCCCGCGCAATTGCGCGGGATGTTTTTTATATAATTATTTAAATAGAATTAACGCATGTGCGAATTAACGCGCATGCGTTTGAACTAAATTAATCTAATCATGACATATTTGCAAATATCATGATGTCAATAGATGTATGAGGTTCACGAAATTAGTCTATCACGAATATTATTTTCTAATATAATTAGTATAAATAGCATTTGCTCATGTGCTTCTAAATTCGATTAATATAATCGAGACATATTCACAAATTTTAATATGTATGTAAAATAGGAAACAAAGACCAAATGTAAAATAAGAAAAAATGTACAAAAAAACCGAAATGTAAATAAAAAGGACCAAAATATAAATTAAAACTAAAAAGGACCAACATATAAATAAAAAGGACCGAAATATAAATTAAAATGTAAAAAAGGACTGAAATGTAAATAAAAAAGGACCAAAATGTTAATAAAAAGGACCAAAATATAAACTTAAATTAAAAAGGACCAAAATATATATAAAAAGGACCAAAATGTAAATTCAAAAAGGTAAAAAAGGACCGAAATATAAATAAAAAATGATCAAAATATAAATAAAAAGGACGAAAATGTAATTTTCTAAACTAAAAAAGGACCAAAATATAAATAAAAATAACCAAAATATAATTTTTTAAACTAAGAAGGACCAAAATATAAATTTAAAAATATTTTTTTTACAAAAAATCCCTTGATGACGTGGCCTCATGTATGAGCTCCATTTCTTGCAAATTTATACATAAGTATATAATTACCCCCAACGATCTCAATGTGGATGAAAAATTTCTCGCTAACAAGAGAGATATGTCACGATTAGTAGAGAAGTGATTTCTCTTTCGATCTCTGCATTCATTAACCTTCTTTTCCACGCGCTATTTGTCTGTCACGATTAGGAGATAAGTGAGACATGCGGCAGATTTCGGGCGCGTCCGCCTCTTCTTTCATCTCCTGAACCAAAACAGAGAAGCAAGTGAGCTTCCATGATGTTCTATTCCTAAGGTAAGTACACATAAATTATCTCTTTATTTTGGGATTTCATACTCAGATTCGAATTAAAGTGTGTAATATTAATTAACTTTTGTGTTCGGTTGTTATGTCCAATTTTCTCAGGTCCATCAATCATTTTGTCCTCAATTAATTCAATTTTTGAAGTTTTAAAAACTTTTTAGTAATTTATGGGTCACGCCTATTATGAGTTCGATGAAATACCTACTCATTTTTTTTGACAGGAAACAAATATACATGCTAAAGAAATGTATATTCGGAATCTCTTTTGAATCTTGCTATGAATGAGATGAAGAGAGTATCGGCAAGTCTGACAAAGTGGACGAGGGCCCAATCGAAGGCATGCTTGTTTTTCCGGCCAAAATCTACGACGATTAGAACATCACGGTACATCACAGGTTAACCCATTTCCCTCTCCTTTCCTTCGGTAATTTGAATCTTTCTGTTTGAATATTCATCGATTCTTTAATCTGTACTCATAAAAAAACTGTTTTTTCACATTCATCATGCCACTACTCAATTCTAATCGGGCGCTTTTCAAATTTGTGATCGACATTTTTTTTTACCTTCCTCAAATTCAAAGAACTGGATGATTGGTTGTAAAAGGTCCCTTAAAATTCTGAGAACTGGGTGATTTCTTGAAAAATTGTCTTAAAAATGCAATTAAGGCACACTCGATTCTCGTACTTAGTTGTTGAATTAGTAGGATTAATTTAATCACGTCTCACATATAATTGTTTACAATTTCAGATTTAGGGTATAATTATTTTCAAGTCAAAACCTCGTGAAGATAAGGTGTGCGATGAAATAATTCCTCAATGAACTATCTACAGATTTCGTAGATTCTAATATGCATGTAAAAGAGGAGATATTTGGCGAGAATTTTTTGAAATCCGGGAGACTTAACCCGGTTGAATTTGATTGATCTGATAATAATGCTCGTTCTAGTGCAACATAGAGGTACTTATATTACCATTAAATAAGCAGGAGAGGGTAAATTTTAGGGTAAACCTCTGGAAGCAGGAGAGATACACAAACATATATTAACACGTGGACCGGGTAATTACTACACTTACCGAACGAAGTGGCCATATTCCTTACCGGTTGATATTATATTAATATTATTATATTTTCATAATATCATTTTATATAATTAATTTCATATATTTTCTAAAATTTTGGAATAATTAGGAATAGCAAACTGACAATATTATTAAATGCATATTTGCAACTATTTCTCCATGTATTGATTCTACGGTAGAGAGCTCAATTTGCTAAAATAAGTTTTCTTTTCCCTTCGATTTAATTCCACTGGATTAACGATAATACCTTGAATTTTAGGTTATGCCGACGTGTCATTAAATTGGGATGTTATGAGAAGGTATAATTATATTCTTCATATTATTTTTCTTCATAGTATATATGACGCATGCATTATTATTATGGGAAATTTTGTGATATAGCCCAAAATAAGTTTGTAATACCCAAAATAGCCACGAAAGTTTGATAATTTGGAATCTAACACTCTCGGCTTTTAAAGTCGAGAGGTTGCAAAGGTATCGACTTTTGAAAAGCCGAGAGGGAATAAAACTGTTGTTAGTCCCTAAACAGCACCTAAATCACGTATTAAAATCCGAGAGATTTATGATCTGCAATTAATCCCTAAACAGCACCTAAATCACTTATTAACATCCTCTCGACTTTTCAAAAGTCGAGAAGGATTGGTCGACTTTTCAAACGTCGAGCATTTCACCTTTCGGTGTATTTCTCAACTTTTCAAAAGTTGAGAGAATTGCCACCGTTCAATAAAAATGAGGGTATTTTTGGAATTTTGAAAAGTTCATACATTTACCTATTTAACCCCCCCTCCTTCTCGTTCATTTTTTCATCATCTCCCTTCTCTCCATTCCCTTCAAGGTATGGTTTTTTATTATATTTTTTTTTTGACATAATTTTTTTGTGTTTAATTCATTTATTTAAATTTGATTTTTTATTATATTTTTTTTTTACAGTATAAAATGCAAAATGGTTATTTAAATTTGGTTGTCTACTGGAACGGAACCGTGAATTTGAGCGGTCCGATTCCTCGTTATGAAGGTGGTAATCGAAAAATGATGAACATGCCCAGTTACAGTACATATAATGATCTTAAATATTTAATTTGTCAAACTATCGAAATAAATCCGCAAATGTACGATATAATAATAAAATGTAATTGGCCATTTGGTGATGGAACCGGTGATGTTATTGACATCACTGATGACCATAGCCTTTCTATGATGATAAGCAATCTTCAGAACAGAACGATTAAATTATTTGTAAAACTCAATCCTATCAATTGTTATCAAAATCCAAATTCTTTTTATGGTGGTAATTATAATTCTTACCAAAACAATACTGAACCATATATAGCGGGTCCTTCACAACCATCGTACCAAACATCCGAAAATCTGATTTATTCGAACCAACCAATTGATGATCAACCGGATGAGGAGTCTGACAGAGATAGTGGTGAACCGAGTGAAAATTCGGAATCAGATGATGATGAGGCGGAAACAGATGGTCCAGAAGCAGATATCGATGAGGTAATGAACGCAAGAAATAATAATTTAAATGAAATGAATATTGGTGAAGGGTTACCGGATGTTTTCGAAAATGATGAATGGGTAGAAGAAATGGTGAGTGAAGAATATGGGAATGAAAGTAACAATCCGTGCACGGAACTTTCGGCAAATCATTCTTGGATCGGAATGATTTATTCCGATAAAGAAACTTTGCAACACGCGGTACAAGAATGGACTATTAAAAATTTCGTTAGTTTTGTAGTGAAAAGAAGTAGGCCAAGGGAATGGGATGTCGCATGCAAAAACAACGATTGCTCTTGGAGAATGCGTGCTTTTAATCCAAAAAATACGGATTTTTGGAGAATATCGAAGTATAAAGGTCCTCACACTTGTAGAAATGAGAGTGGTAGTAGTGATAGTAGACAACTAACAACCAAACACATACGTAGGATTATAATGCCACATTTGAGAGGAACCATATCTCTAACTCCAAAGAATATTATTGATATAATTAAAAACGTGTACGCAATTGATATTTCGTATCGGAGGGCTTGGGATGCTCGATGCAGAGCAATGGAACTGATTTATGGAAGTTGGGAGCAGTCGTATGCTGATTTACCTGCATACACACAAGCGATTCTTAACGCGGATAGAAATGCAGCGGTAGACATTCAATTAGAAGGGTTAGGTGTAAGATCGTGTAATCGGAGTTTAGGTAATAAATTCAAACGTCTTTTTTTGGCATTAGGCCCCTCAATTAGTGGATTTCGTTACTGTAGACCCGTAGTTAGTATTGACGGCACATCTTTATATGGATTGTATCTCGGTACTCTTCTGATCGCAACAGCTGTGGACGGAAATAAAGGGATATTTCCGATTGCTTTTGTCATAGTAGAACAGGAGAATGTATCATCGTGGGAGTGGTTTCTAGATCGGTTAAAATATCATGTCACAAAAGATCGATCCGTGTGTATTGTAACAGATCGTTGGTCCGGACACAAAAATGTTTTGAGTCGTGCGTTTCCCAGCGAAGAAGGGCATGCGTATAGGTATTGCATACGCCACGTGCAATCAAACATCGTATCGAAATTAGGAGGGAAAGCCATGGGAGAATTTTTTTGGACCACATCAACTCAAAAAACAATCTACGCCTTTGATAGGTATTTTGAGCGACTTAAATTAATGCACCCCGAAATTGAAGATTATTTGAATACACAAGTAGGGGATAAAAGTTTGTGGTCTATAGCTCATGATGGTGGTCGTAGATGGGGTGTTGCGACCACAAATATTTCAGAATGTTTCAACGGGGTTCTAAAAGAAACACGTGGATTACCTGTTAGAACGCTCGTATCTCAAATATGCGCTCGTTTGAACACGTATTTTAATAAACGACGACTCGATGCGGAAAATTGGGGAACTACTCTTTGTATGAAATATGAGAGCATAATAGAAACATCACCCCGCGAGTCTAGGAATGTGACGGTTCGACCACACTCACGAGTGTACTTCGAGGTAATAAAAGTGAATTATCAAGATACCGAGACATATGAAGTTCGGCTTGATGAACCAAATTGTCGTTGTACGTGTAATGTTCCTCAATTAGAAGGGATTGCATGTCTGCATGTATTAGCCGTGTGTGGTTTGTTGTGTGAACGTAATGTTTATCGCTATTGTGCGGAATACTATCGAGTTCGTATGTACAAACGTACATACGAAGAAGTATTTCAAGTTATTCCAGATCGTCGTTTTTGGCCTGTTATTTCAGGCGTACCAGTGTTACCTCCAAATGTCAGAAAACAAGCAGGTCGTCCAAGTAAAAAACGTGAAAAGACCGAAATGGACCCACAAGGTAGAAGAGCAAATAAATGTAGTTTTTGCAAGGAGAGTGGTCATAAGAAACGCACTTGTCCGGCTCTTCATGCAAGGAGAGCGGCAAATCAATTTTTTTAGTACTTGTTTTTTTAGTTTTTTTTAGTATTGTATTTTTTATTTAGTAGTGACTTTGTATTTTTTATTTAGTAGTAAATTTGTACTTTTTATTTAGTAGTAAATTGTACTTTTTTATTTAGTATTGATTTTTTAGTTTTTTTAGTTATTTCAATAAAACATACACTACTAAAAAGTCAAAGAGTTGCAACAAACATAACATAACATCAAAATATTACTCAAATGAAAGAGTTACATCAAATAATAATAATAATAAAACTATCACAAAAAATCCCAAAAGTTATGGCTACTTGGTGGGTTTTGTGAGGTAGACGGATCATCCAAATGTTGCGATCCAGATGGATGATATTGAAATTGATCCGTGCTCAAAATATCCAAGAAAGAAGGCTCAGATGTATATGGAGGAGGGGGAGGCTGAGATGAATACCCATAAGCAGAAGGAGGAGGAGGAGGAGGAGGAGGTTGAGATGGATACTCATAAAAGGGAGGTTGAGTATCGTAAGCGGGAGGAGGCTGAGTGATCGGCAAAACTGGAGGTCCACAAATTCGTCTCCGAGTTTTGCGCCAATACCAACTCATATAATCACGATCTCTATCGTAAGTGTCGTCGTTAATAGCATCAGATTGATCAACTACATGATCAAGTCGATGATTCCACCAATTCACCTCAAAATCGAATATGCTCATCATATTTTGTTTTGCGAGGCATTTTTTCACAGCCAGTCGGTGCACATTTTCCGGTATGTGCTGCTTCAATCCAAATTGGGTCAGTACTCAATCAGTATAATGCATCTCGATGGTGTCAAAACAAATCAATGGAACTCGAGCCTTCCACACGCGATGTCCCTTCATACATGCAGGAGGGACCTGAGAAAGCATCTCGTCTGTGTACGGTTCCCATTCAACCTGAACAAATACAAAATTATAAACATAAATATTATCAAAAAAATATTAAAAAAAAAATACCTGTGTTTTTTCCAAGTCATCGAAACATCCAGCGAGATAAGAAGTTTGTGTCGCAAGATCGTTATTTTTGTAAGAAATACTTGCGACGGTCCATTTCCACATTAATGGCATCATTTCATCGGGAGCTGCTCGAGAAGAAACAATCTTAGGTCTTCCCGGCAGTAAATGATACCAAGACCATGCCTGTCAAATTAAATTCCGAACTTAAATGAAAATGCTCGATAAGAAACAATTTTATAATTTTTTTTTTACCTGAAGAAAAGAAAACCATCCATATGAGTGCTCGTGCCCAATCACAGCACAAAATGAAAGTGCATTATATAAGTGAGCCAAACCAGCGGCTCCCCATGCATACCCTCTACATGTATCGAAATCTTCCAAAAACATAATAAACCTTGCCGGAATCGAATCCGTGGTCTAGTCATGAAATACGATTCCACCCAAAAAGTAGAGAATATAAGCACGAGCTTGTTGATCACAATACTCCTCGTCTTGCCCTTCACTTGGTTCTTCGAAATTTGTTTTTAACCACTTCAAATGTATACGGGGTTTTTCTTTTGTCCATTTATTCGGACATTGTCCGAGTAATCTAATCATTTCTCTTTTTAAATCAGATGAAGAAATATACGGAGATATAACAGGATTACCATCACTACTACAAAAAGTCTCATTAGCTTCGAAAATCCTAGTGACTAAGTATATTTAGTCTCTGTATGTTGGTTATTAGGAGCACATTTTACTTTGTCCCAAAACACTTATATTTCTTGGGACAAAGATTTTGTTTTGGCACTACATTTGTCACAGAAGAAGATTAAGATTTTAAGTAGTGCATCCACACACAATCCAGTGAGCAAACACGTTTGTCCCTAATTGCATTTTTTGTAGTAGTGCATCCACACACAATCCAGTGAGCAACGCGACATCACGAAGCGTTACCGTCATTTCTCCCCAACACATGTGAAATGTGTTTGTTTCCGGACGCCATCTTTCCACCAAAGCCGTGAGAAGTGGCCATGAATTCTCGTTAACCGCACATTGCATAACCGGGTAAAATACCGATCGTTTTAATCGTAACAGTACTCTCGGATCCGAAATTTGCCATCTCCTCCAATTTGTCGATTTTTGTTCGAATCTAATAGAATCTCGCAATGGACGAATTCTTTCGGACCGATGATTATGTTGTAAAAATAATACATCGTTATCAATCGGACCCGGCAAAACTCCATCATCAAACGACATTTTTTTGGTGTTTATTTCTCAGAAATAATGGAAAGAGAGAGAGGCAGAGAGAGAGAGAGAGAGAGAGAGAGAGAGAGAGAGAGAGAGAGAGAGAGGGAGAGAGAGAGGGATCTGTGAGGGGGTGGTTTATATAGGGAAAACTCTCAAAAGTCGAGAGGAATTAAATTTCAGACGGTGGCTGGTGGGTGTTGGAGGGTAATTAACAAGCTCTCAAAGTCGAGAGGAATTGAATTCTGGCGCTGGCTGGTGGGAGTTGGAGCGTAATTAACACCCTCTCGACTTTTCAAAAGTCGAGCGGTTTTAACAAAGTAATTAACGTCCAGATTAACCCTAACAACAGTTTTATACCCTCTCGACTTTTCAAAAGTCGATACCTTTGCACCCTGAGTGTTAGATTCCAAATTATCAAACTTTCGTGGCTATTTTGGGTATTACAAACCTATTTTGGGCTATATCTCAAAATTTCTCTATTATTATATACTGGTCACGTCTTAAAAGAACCTATTAAATTCATTGATTCTTACATACTTTTACTTATAATTGAATTTTAATCCCAATTTATCTAAACTAAGATTTCAATTTATATATTATATTGTTTTTTAGAGAGATATCTTCTTCCTACTACAAAATTAAGGACCATCCAGACAAAAAAAATTGTACATTTATTTCTTGTTCGATTGTTGTTCAATTTGTATTAATATACTTTGATCTCAAGTGTTCCGTAATATGTTATATATGTCTTGTGGTATATATATATTATAATAATGTAATAACATGTCATGTTAGCAACGACATACAAAATTTTAGTAACATGCTTATTATTTTTTATTTTAAATCCAATATATTTTGTTAATATGGCTTGTCCGAATTTGACTATGAATAACCTTTTAAACGAATAGTATTACAATTACAATTATAACCGCTAACAAGAAATTGAAAAATTCCGCAGTTTCCCTAGTTTGAATCAAAATGAAAATGATATGTTCCATAGAGAGAGAAGGTAAGATAAAGTGAATGGTGTGTTTTTCTAGGTGAGCTTGGTTTAATGTACGGATGGATCGATATAGACCAAAAAAAAACTGACATGATTTGAATTGGTTGGTTTATCACGTGCGTTTATGATTTAGCATCTCATGCGAGCTCATCAAGAATAAGGAGAAAGTAAAGGGACATACAACATTTTTCATATAGATAATATGGATAAGTGTGTATTTGAGGTATATATGACTTTGTATGTGTTTTTGAATAAATGCACTTAGTTAATAAATAAATGCTTTTAGTTACTGAATGAATGCATTTAATGCATTTAATGACAACACTAATACATAAACATACAAAAAGATCATCATATATATAGCAATGCATTGTGAAATATTGAAATCAATATAGAGACAGTTTAAAGAATTTTTAGAGATGGAGAAAAAAACTATAGCAATTGGAATGTTGTTGGTTGTTGCTTTCACAATTGTTATAGAACCAGTTTCGTCTTTGACGGAGAAGAATTTTGTCAACAACGAGTGCTATGACACATGCATGAGCAATTGTAGAGATTCCCACTACAGATGCGTGAGGTTATGCCGCAAGATATGCTTCAATAGCAGATGCATGAGGTTATGTAGTGGAACTACAGAGTTTGGTGAATCCAAATGCCACCGGATATGCAACTAGTTTAGAGGCATGGCTCTTTTCAATCTGAACAAATAATCTAGCTTGAGGAAGAACTTCAGCAAAATTTATTGTAAAAATAAAAAAAATAAATAAATTTCCAATCATAACCTTGTATCTTGCATTTGAATATGTTTTTATTTCTTCAATTCTTTGTCATGTGTTGTTGGAAACCTTGTTGTCCTGAATTTGATGCAATCGCACAAGAAATAGAGTATCCCATTGGCACCCCTCCTAGGAGTGAACCAGCATCGAAAAATCATCTTCTTCGGTGTGCTTTGATTAGAGAAGGGAAGGCCACAAATTTGAACTACTTATTGAAAAATATTGATGGAAGCCATGGATGGGAAATCCGCAGGCTCTCATTACCGACCAAGACCCAGCCATGAGTGCAGTAATTCGGGAGTGCTTACCCGGTACCGTTGTTGTCAATGGCATGTCAAGAGAAAAATACCAAAATTGAAGTCTAACTTTAGCAAAATACTTAATTTTCAAGTTTTTCTACAAAAACTCTATATAATTGAAGAGTAACACAGACAAATTCCTATTTTTTTTCAAAAAAATTGCAAAAAAATGCTAAAATTGAAGCTTAATATGAATAAAATACTCAATTTTCATGTTTTTTCTCAACAAAAAAAACCCCGTAAATAAAGACCAACATAAGCAAATTTTTATTTTTTCAAAAAATTCGCAAAAATGTAAAAAATGAACTATATAACACATGCAAAAAATTCAATTCTCGTATTTATCAGAAAAATACGTGAAGTCTACCATGAGCAAAATACTCAACTTTCATATTTTCCTCAAAAACTCGGTAATTGGCGACTGTCACAAGTAAATTTCCATTTCAAAAATTTCGCAAAAATTCAATTATCATTTTTTTTATGAAAATTTGGCATTTAAAAAAAATATGATAATGATTTTTAGCAGGTGTTGGACTTCAATTTTTCCTACTTTTTGAAATTTTTAAAAAATAGAAATTTGCTAGTGTTGGTCTTCCATTACATTGTTTTTTGAGGAAAACATGAGAACTGAATATTTTGCTAACATTAGACTATAATTTTAGCATTATTCTGAAAAATATAATAATTGATTTTATATGCATGTGTTAAGACTTCAATTGTTACATTTTTGCAAATATATTTAAAAATAAATATAGAAATTTGCTTATGTTAGTCTTCAATTACGTTCTTTAGAGGAAAAACATGAAACTCTCATATTTTGCTTATGTTATAATTCAATTTTGACATTTTCTTGAAAAAATAAAATACATGATTTTTTTTGCAGGTGGTAGATAGACTTTATTTTTCGTATTTTTCCGGATTTTTTGAAAAAAAATAGAAAATTGGTTATGTTACTCTCAATTACATAGTTTTTTGGGAAAACATTACAATTAAGTATTTTGCTTATGTAAGACTTCAATTTTAGTATTTTACTGAAAAAATATAATAATTGATTTTTATGCATGTGTTAGACTTCAATTTTACCATTTTGTTTTTCAGGAATTTGATTGTGTTACTCTTCAATTAAAGATTTTTTTTTTAAAAAAACATGAAAATTTAGTATTTTTTTGTTAGATTTCAATTTTAGCATTTTCTGAGAATAAGATAATTATTTTTTTGCATGTGTTAGATGTTGGAGTTAGTGAGGTTTAGTTTTGTATTTTGGTGAATTAGTGAGAGAGATTTTTCAGAGAAATAACCAGGGTATTTTTCTCATACAGTAGGGTATTTTTCAAAGAGATAGGAGGGTATTATTTTCTTTCTCAAGAGACATACACAAATGGATGAGTTGGATTTTAAAGAGTTATGAAGTGGGGATTATTCTCCCTCTTCTACTTCTACACGAAATAGATGATTGTGGTGTGTGTTGTGAATTGCTCTCTGGCAAAGAGACACAAAACTCAAACATCACAAAAAGTATTTTTGTTACACATCTCCCATACTCATACACATGGGGCCACATATTAACTATTACACATTAGGCTAGTAAACCAAAGTAAATAATATTACAAAAACATTAAATTTAACACTCCCCTTAATGTTTTTGCTCGTCATGCCCATCAATTCTCGAAAGCGAATGAACTTCTCACTTGGAAGTGCTTTGGTGAAAACATCCGCCAATTGGTTTTCGGTTTTCACGTGCTCGATAAGAACTTCATCATCTCCAACCACTTCTCGAATAAAGTGGTGCTTGAGCTTGATATGCTTCGTTCGGCTATGGAAGACGGAATTCTTCGACATTGCTATCGCGGATTTATTATCGCAAAATAGAATCGTGGCATTTTCTTGTTTCTCCCCCATATCTACTAATATTTTTCTCAACCATTCTATTTGTTTCACGGCTTCATTGGCCGACACATATTCGGCTTCCGCGGTGGAAAGCGCAACTCGTTCTTGTTTCCTTGAGGCCCATGAAAATATACCCGAACCGAGGGTAAATGCGTAACCCGAGGTACTTCTCATATCATCGGCACTCCCAGCCCAATCACTATCGCAAAATCCAAATAATTCAATTTTCTCCTTTTCATTTTTCTCATACATAAGCCCATAAATTTTGGTGCCTTGTATGTACCTCAACACTCTTTTCGCCACACCCAAATGAGTTTTACTCGGCTTGCTCATATACCGAGATAACAAACCCGTAACATACATGATATCGGGTCTTGTAATAGCAAGATACAACAAACTTTCAATTAAGCTCCTATAAATTGAATCATCGGCGTCACCACTACCATCTTCTTTTACTAATTTTTCGTTTACCAAAATCGGTGTCGTTACCGGGATTACAATTTTCCATCTTGAATTTTGAGAGAAGATTTTGGGCATATTTCTCTTGAGAAATAAAAATTCCATCATTTGTTTGTTCAATTTCTATGCCCAAAAAATAATTTAATAATCCCAAATCATTCATCTCATATTTTTTAAACATCTCAATTTTAAATTCTTTTATCATTTTTTCATTATTACCGGTAACTATTAAATCATCAACATAGAGTGAAATAATTAGCATACCGATTTTATCTTGCTTGATGTAGAGGGTTGGCTCGCTCGGACTTCTTTGAAATCCATTTTTGGCAAAATAACCATCGATTTGGCTATACCATGCACGAGGCGCTTGTTTCAATCCATACAACGCCTTCTTCAATTTGTACACTTTCTTTTCACTTTCTTCAACCACAAACCCTTGCGGTTGCTCAACGTACATTTCTTCTTTTAATTCGCCATTCAAGAAAGCGGATTTTACATCGAATTGGTATAGTTTCCAACCTTTGTGAGCGGCCAAAGCAATCAACGTTCGAATAGTTTCATGCCTTGCCACGGGAGCAAACGTTTCTTGATAGTCGGTACCGGGTTTTTGCGAGTATCCTTTTGCAACTAATCTCGTCTTGTATTTTAGAACCGACCCATCCGGATTTGTTTTCGTTTTATAAATCCATTTTAAACCGATTAAATTTTTCTCCTTCGGTTTTTCAACTAACTCCCAAGTTTGATTTTTCTCAATCATTCTTATTTCTTCATTCATCGCTTTTCTCCACACTTCCTCTTTCACCGCTTGCTCGAAATTCTCCGGTTCAACAACACAAAAATTACATTGCAAATAAATATCACTTAACCTTCTCATTTTTACCGGTGTTGAACTCGGTCTTGAGGAACTCGGCTCCATATTCATGGATGGAGAATTTGTCGTTTCATCATCTTCTTCAAATTCATTTTGTATTTCATCTTCATCTACTTGCGGTTCGGTTCCTTTTTCTTGCACCAATATCGGTACACTTTCGCCACATTTTCCTTTCCAATCCCATTTATCTTTTTCATTAAAAATCACATCGCGACTTGTAATAATTTTTTCTCTTTTGAAACTCCAAAGTCTATAGCCCTTCGATTGAGAGCTATAACCCATAAAAACACATTTTTCACCTTTCTCTTCAAGTTTATGTCGCATTTCTTTCGGGACATGTGCGTAGCAAATCGAACCGAAAATTTGCAAGTGATTGACCGATGGTTTTCTACCACCAGACCATACCTCAAACGGTGTTTTGTTTTTAACCGCTTTGGTCGGACACCGGTTTAATAAATAAACCGCCGTGTACGCCGCTTCGGCCCAAAAACCTTTCGGGACATCTTTTTCAACCAACATTGATTTTCCCATTTCAATTATGGTTCTATTTTTTCTCTCGGCAACACCATTTTGTTCCGGTGAATATCCTACGGTTAATTGCCTTTCAACTCCAATGTCTTCACAAAATTTATTAAAATCATTGGAGTTATATTCACCACCTCGATCACTTCTCAATTTTTTAATCAATCGGCCACTTTGCCGCTCAACCAATTTTTGAAATTTTTTAAAGATTGAGAATGCATCGGATTTTTGTTTCATGAAATAAATCCAACACATCCTTGAATAATCATCAATGAAGGTGATGAAATATCTATTACCTCGATGTGAAGGTTGTTTCATTGGACCGCACACATCGGTGTGTACAAGTTCCAAAGGATTTGTTGCTCTCCAAGTCCGTTCTTTTGGGAATGGTTCTCGGTGTATTTTACCGAGCACGCAAGCTTCACACACATCGCCCTTGTCTTCAATATTCGGCAAACCGTACACCATATTTTTTCTACTCAACAATTTCAAGCTTTCGAAATTTACGTGGCCAAGTCGTTTAAGCCACAATCTCGACACATCTTCAACACCCGCTTTTAATGCCATCGATTTTGCATTTTTAAGAACGAGTGGAAAATTTCTATTTTTCTCCATTTTTATGGTTGTCATAATTTGACTTCCATTTTTCGATGTATCGTAGATTTTACAACTCTCACCTTCAAAATGAACCGAGTGGCCATGCTCGATTAATTGTCCCACACTCAATAAATTTTGTGCCAACTCCGGCACAAGCATCACATCACGTATGGTTTTTCTTCCATTTTTCATTTCGATGGCGATTGTACCTTTTCCTTTTGATTGGACAACCGCACCATTACCCATCATAATTTGAGTAGTGTCGGTCGCATCAATTTCGGTGAAGACCGATTCAATTATGGCACGCATAAAACGTACCATACATCGCACGTTTTCTCCACGGCCGTTTGGCACGCATAAAACGTGTTGTCGTAATCTTCTTTATTTTCGGTGTAGTTGGCTTGTTCGTTATTTCGAACTCGACAATCTTTTTGGAGATGCCCAAATTTCTTACAATTATGACATTATGGTTTATCCTTGAACCAACAATTTTTTACAAGATGAGAAGTCCTTTTGCAAATATTACATTTTGCTTGGTTATTTTGGTAATTATTTCTACCTCCTCCTCTTCCAAATTGTCCCCTTCCTCTATTGGAATAATACCCTCTTCCTCTACCGTAATAACCTCCATGGGAAGACTCCCCTTTATCGTATTTTGGTTTGGTGATTTAGAAACGGTGAGTTTTGATTGGAACACACTCTCGAAAGATTTTTCGGCATCCCTATTTAATCTTTGCTCATGCCTTTCTAAAGAACCCATTAGGTCATGAACACTTATAGTGGAGAGGTCTTTGGTTTCTTCAAAAATAGAGGCCATGTTGTCATATTTGGGAGAAAGGCTAATTAGGATTTTTTCGCAAACCGATTTGTCGGTTAAATCCTCACCCAAGCTTCTTATTTGATTTACCAATTCCATGATATTAGAGAAATAATCCTTAAGAAGTTCATTCTCTTTCATATTCAAATTTTGGAAATCTCTTTTTAGAGTCAAGAGTTTCACGGTTCTAACCTTTTCGTTTTCTTGAAATTATTTTTGCAAAATTTTCCAAGCTTCTTTTGAGGTTTTCGCCCCAATAATTCTCGGAAATAGTTTATCCGAAATTGCATTTTTGAATCAAAAATAACGCCTTCGCATCCTTCTTTTTATTCTCCTTGTATTCTAGTTTACTCGATCCATCTTCTTTCTCTTTTCCCTTCTCGGTCATTTCATCGAACACCTTGTGTGCACTCATTTTTACAAACCCCTCTTCTACTATTTCCCATAGATCCTTTGAGATCAACAAAGTTCTCAACTTAATACTCCAATAATCATAGTTCTCACCATCGAAAATGAGTTGCGAAGATAATGGAAGCCCAAGCACACCTCCTTTGTTGGCCATGGTGATCTCCTCTTTCTTCTTCTTCTACAAACTCGATTTTCCCCTGCAACCTTAGCTCTAGATACCAATTTGTTGGAGTTAGAGAGGTTTAGTTTTGTATTTTGGTGAATAAGTGAGAGAAATTTTTCAGAGAAATAACCAGGGTATTTTTCTGATACAGTAGGGTATTTTTCAAAGAGATAGGAGGGTATTATTTTCTTTCTCAAGAGACATACACAAATGGATGAGTTGGATTTTAAAGAGTTGTGAAGTGGGGATTATTCTCCCTCTTCTACTTCTACACGAAATAGATGATTGTGGTGTGTGTTGTGAATTGCTCTCTGGCAAAGAGACACAAAACCCAAACATCACATAAAGTATTTTTGTTACACATCTCCCATACTCATACACATGGGGCCACATATTAACTATTATACATTAGGCTAATAAACCAAAATAAATAATATTACAAAAACATTAAATTTAACATTAGAGTTCAATTTTTGAATTTTTGCAGAAAGTTTGAAAAAATAGAAATTTGCTTGTCCTACTTTTCAATTACGGATTTTGTTTTTTGACAAAAATTTTAAAATTAAGTATTTTGCTCGACTTAGACTTCAATTTTAGCATTTTTAGGAAAACAGGATAATTTATTTGTTTAAGGTGCTAGACTTCAATTTTTGCAAATGTACGTAAACGACGATCTAATAATAGAGAATTCAGCGAATTTTTGCCTAATTGACAATTTCCAGGAGGTTTTTAGGCAAAATTGGATAGTTGTATGACTTTGTGGCCTCGGCATGGTGTCCCTTGAACTATCCCTTACCTATTTTAAGATTACAATTTGGATTATATTTCAATTAACTAAGGGTTAATGAACACAATTTCACGAAATTGAACTACAAATGACAAATATCGGACCTTTACAAGTAATTGAACCATGAAGGTTCTCTAGAAAGGCGTTTATGGCATCGAGGGTGATGGGTTATCTACACCCCATCGAGTCCGCGCAGCGGATAATTATTGGACTCGACGGAGTACAAATCCCCGTGATCTCATCTACGATTTTTTTATCAAATTGCCTATAACTAATATAACGTAAATCTAATAAACGTAATATTTGTACCTAGCGAAATTGATGGCTTACGAAGGGTTTGTCGCTGCGAGGCCTTCACTTCCGTTCACGTCGCACCTTTTCGTTCGCACCTTTTCGCTCGTACCGATTTGTCCCACGCCCAAACCGGTCGTCTTTCTCCGTTCGTCTTCTCGTCGGTTGATAAACTTAACTCGTTAGTACGCAAACATATACGTACCTCTACTCGTATCAACCGCGAAACGGGAGTCGTCGGATAATCACGAAACTGCCTAGACGCCTCGTAATCACTCTTGCTTAAACTCTTGCCGGAATCAATGGAGAATTCCGGCGAACTTTTCTCTCTGTTAATTACTGAATTAATTAGTGGAAATAATGGTTTCTTAGATTGATTTGATTGAGTGAGATTAGGATCCTATTTATAAAATAACTCGTATTCTTTCACCAGTAAATAGACACTCTTTAATCAATCAAATGATACTTTTATATGCATGAAATGACAAGTTTCTAGAAGGTTTGATCAAAAGATGTGTCTCCTATTAACAGGAACTTTCTGAACGAAACTTCTAGATGATCTTATCACCTTTCCAACAAATCCGAGGTTATCCAATTTGGATATCCAGTCCGAACGTTATGCTAGTTTTAGTAAACGTTCGCGTCCTTTCGTCGAACTGCCGCAACCTTTCGTGTATTTCATTAGAATGAACGTCCTACGTTATTCAAATGTTTTTCCACTGAATATGAAAGTTGTAGCTAATCCAATTATCTAACTTATGAGAGTTGAATCATCCAATTCGGTGTTCATATACGAAAGTTATGTCCGGTTTAGTAAAAATGTTCCAAACAGATTTTTCCTAAAATCTTATCTTATCAATCTAATTATGTATATCATATATACATATGTGCATCTAATACACATGTTATATTTCTATGAACTACCATGTTCATATATCCTTATACGTACGATTTTACCGTAGATGTGAAACTGTATTTCCTTCAGAGGGACCTTCTTCCGTCCTTTTTCAGCATAGGATTCGGAAATCGCACTTTCAGGCTCGTAAGTTTCGGCAATAAACTCAACCCCGCTGCAATTTCCCCTCAACGAAATGCATCGATTATGTTCATACTAAAGGAAATACAGTTTTGGATCAACGGTAAAAGAGTACGCATAAGGACACACGAACGTACGCGTTCGAGAAAACGGATGAAATCACAATAGGATTGTGCGGAATTGGGCGAAAATATACAGTGCGTCATGACAGACTATATGGTGCGTCATGACGCACCTAGTGTATACAGTCTGCAATAGTTATGGACTTAGCCAAATCCGGAATTTCACAGCCTTGCGTCATGACGGTAGGGTGCGTGAAATGTCCAGAGACTAATTGGCATTGGTGCGCCATGACGGACCATACGGTGCGTCATGACGGACCATGTACAAAAGTTGTTTTAAGGCAGGTTTTAATACACACGGATTGGTGTGTCAAATATGTGTCTTTTGAGTGTCATTATCCTGTTACATATAAATAGGATAATTTTCTCTCTCCTGAACTAATCAAATTCAAGTAAATCATTTGAAACAACATCATCAAGAGAGTTGAGTGGGTGTGAAGAGAAAGAGAGAAAGAGAAAACGAGTTTTCTCGGTTTAGAGAATCGAAAGCAATCAAGCAAGTTCGCTGGTGCATCGTCTAGGCAGTTGCACCCGCGACTGAGGTGCTACGACTCATGGTGGATATAAGTAGAGGAGCGACAACTTGTGGCTCTTCGTTGTGATCAACCGGAGACGCGGTTATCGTCAATGAAGTGGTGGGAGACGTGTGGGCGTGGGACGCGCCTTTTGTCACCAACGTGACAAGGAGAAAGAAGAATATCGATCAACCCTTCGAGTGCAATCAATTTTGCACCGGTAATTGACTATCCTTCTCTGGATCGTACTCTCGATATCGAAGCGTGATCTCGGATTTTGACAACCGGACCGGGTCTTCATATCCGCTGCGCGGGCCCGGAGTCGGGACTATTCCCATCACATACCAAATTCGGATTCAGTTAGGATTCAGTCAGCGCTTAATAGATGTTCAAATGAGTTAATAACAATCCATAATAATGAGATCATAATTATTATTTATAAGCAAAGATCATATTGTGAAGCATGCACGATTGATGCAATGTTAAATATTGTTGGGTCCCGCGGTTAGAAACGCAACGAAAATAACAAAAAAAAATAGTCCGCTGGACTTGACCACAAGGATCCGTGCGAACAAAATTAAACATTGAAGGAAAAGTTTGTGTTTCATTACCTCCGAATCACCCTTGATTCGGTGATGGTGACG